>JAOYSI010062895.1:0-23547 GCA_025775065.1 Hiodon alosoides | reverse complement strand
AAGCTTTATAGGTGCAGCTTATAAGGCATAATTAATAAGAGATACTTTTCACATAAGGTAAGATTTATGGGAAATTTTGTAATTAACGCAATTTGCTTTAACATTTTCTTAGCCTGTTTGGATTATTTACAGTTGTAATTCTGATGAGCCGTGAGTCAGGTTCCCTTAATTTGTCGCTATCAAATAAAATCAGTTTTACCACAGTGATCCGTGTTTGCACAGCAGTCTTTCGGTTCTCATTGTTGTTCCCGACATTGTATAAAGTAGTAAGTAGTAAGCATGTCTGCTTAACTTTGCGAAGAAACAGCGCCAAGCTATTGTTAAAGCACTTGATGAACACACACATAATACAGAATTAGTATGAGTATGGACCGCACATATGATCTCATCATCCCGGACACGCAAACTATAGAACTAGTAATTTCTAAAGTCTTACTGTATGACTATATCACCAATGGAAAATGTTTACTAGGTACTGTACCTAAACTGTACAAAACAAATCGACACTCTGTGTAAATACTTCTACGTTTAAAGGTATTGTATTGCGTCTCTGTGATTAAGAGCATATTTTAATTAACAATCAAACACCAATAGCATCGAAGTCTACTTTAGTGTAGCCAATTCTTAAGGCTGATACTGCAGGTGTGAGGTTTTTCACGAGATACTCGTAGGTAACATTCCAGGAGTTATTAAGGCGTATTTTCTATACCCAAAACTGAAACCTCTGTGAATCTACAAAAAAAAAAGAAGAAGAAAAAGGTGTACTCTGGATTAGTGGGTACAGTATAGACAGAGTGAGGTCTAGAAGCCCTGACAGTTCAAACTCGGGCGAAAATAAAAATAATTTAGAAGCCACGTCTTGTTTTCTTTTTGTCATAATTTTTTTGATGCTTCCATGTATTTCTCCATCCAGCCTTCCGTGTTGAAAATCTCCTTTTTATTATTACAGGGGCAACAATGTCAAGGCTTGTCCAATTAGCAAGAGGTCATTGTCACAGAAAGACGGAACTGGCATCATTTATATACAGAGAAGATAATAAAAAGAGATATATGAATCCGTGAACCATGAACCATCCCTTTTTTTCTGTAAAAATTAAATAATAAAAAGGTTTTGTGACTTTTAGGCAAAGGGGAAGCATTTAAGGGGAATTTAAAACATTCCACAGGTTATGAGGTTATGCAGTTTCAACTTACTGCTGCCATAAAGCATTTCAGTAATGTTGGGTTATTGTCATTACTGTGCTTCCCTGAAATACAGATATTACCTATCGTTAATGTGTTATTTCCCAAAAAATCTGAGAATTACCTGAGCAGATATGCCAAATTACGAGCCTTGTCATGTGACTGCAATCTTATAAAACCCAATGTCCATGACAGTGAATTCTTCTTTTTCTGAGCCACTACGGCATCGCAGTGACCGTAAACACCTGATGATTGATATTTCTATTTCAGGCAACTATGGTTATGACAATAACCCAACATTCTCTTTGAAATATGAAATATGAGCCATCATTAATGGGTGAGTGTTACCAACATGTTACATACAGGCGCAGGCATCACACTCAGCAATAGGTGACGGAAAGTGCTTTGGCTCCAGCCAAGAATTTTCGTTTTGAATCCAGGGTGTTGTACGTTCACAAATTTCAGCCAGTAGCATGTGGTGAAAGTGTGGGGAGTTACCCGGACCGCTGCACTGCCAAAGTTAGAGACTGATGCACCCTGGAACATCGCCCAAGAGATGGCTATTCCTCTCATGGAATGGTATATGACCTTTGGTGGAGGCAGCTTGCAGAGTTCACATGCCACCTTCTCTGTCTTAGTCAACCGGCAGAAAAGTTTGGACAGGGCATGTGACCTGTAGCAGACAGACTGTTTGGTACACTAAACCACAATGTACGCTTATGCTCTCACTGGGCATAGCATGTGGAGGATAGGTTCTCTGTCAGACTGGAAGGGTGGGGGACAGAAAGCTTCCAGGTCCACTGGTTTACATGGAATGATACATACAACTTTTACATACAACTGTCCATGGTAAGAAGGCAGCGCTTGGACTTAAAGTAACCTTCACCCTCCCATGTGACAAGAGCAAGCAAGCTCTGGATACAGACAACTACAGTGGGGAGAACAAGTATTTGATACATAAATACTTATGTCCTGCAATAAAATGCAAATTAATTATTTAAAAATCATACAATGTGATTTTCTGGATTTTTGTTTTAGATTCCGTCTCTCACAGTTGAAGTGTCCCTATGATAAAAATTACAGATCTCTACATGCTTTGTAAGTGGGGAAAACCTGCAAAATCGGCAGTGTATCAAATACTTGTTCTCCCCACTGTAACTCGCATTGCAGAAGTGATTGCCAATAACAAAAGCTGAATAATAGTTGAATAAATAACAGCTTCAGCTCTGCTAATTGCATCAGTTTAAAAGGAGGCTTTGTTAATGCCTGAAGCACAACAGCAGCCTGAGCCGTCAGGCTTTCCTTAAAAACTGTCCTTTCAAGAAATGGAGACATGGGAGTCCACTTCCACATGGAAAGTTTATGTTGCTGTCAAGTACACTTTCAGGTGACTTGCCTTAATCTGGCAGGTCCTACAAGAACTGCAGAATCACTGTCATAGAACATGTGGGATCTTCCTCCCATGCCACTCACTGGTGCCTAACACGCCTAAGTTCCAACCATACTGGAAACGAGTGGAGGCTGGTCTAGCATTCTGTAAGATGTCAATCATTCTTTCAGAGGCCTAGAAGACCTAACCTGACCCTTTCAGGGACCAAACCCACAGCTGTGGGCTAGATGGGTAGTGGTGCTTCAACGTGCCTTGAGCTTGGAGGAGAAGGTTGCTGCAACTTAGCAGTTCTTACGGGGCCACACAGGAGCTCTGCCCAGACACCCTGCGTTTTTTTTAGGTTGATGCGGAGAGATTGATCCGAGCCATCCTGGAGATGGGGTCTCCACTCCACAAGAGGTGGTTGATGTACCTGGTAGCTCTGTTGTCTGATAGCGTATAGAGCTTGGACAATAAGTCTAGTTTTAGACTCAAGTACACTAATATCGGAGCCAGTTCCAGATGGCTATTTGTGTGGTATTCTCAGACCCAACCAGGAGCCTGTAACGTTTTGCCTGTTCTGTCGATCTGGTGCATATCGACAAGGCTAATCGTCCAGATAGTCCAGGACCTTGATGCCCTTGAGCTTCTGCAAGAATAAAATCGCCTCCAGACCCTTTGTGAAGATGTGTGGGGTCAGCAAAAGGCCAAACAGGCATCAATGGCCCAGTTTCTAATGAACTGACTATATTGTAAGGAAAAAGACCCATTGTTGGATACCAACTGAATACAGAACATCGATATATCGAAGGGGGTCAGAGATCATTGGTTTTCTTGACTAAGGTAGCAAACCAAAAGGGATTTGCACCCACTGACAGAATAGTTTCACACATCCTGATCAAATCAACATGATGATGAATCAAGTTGGCTCCATTGAGGTAGCCAGCCAAAAGGGATTCATACCTGGGGAGTGTCTTATAAGGTATAAGAGAAGGAACAGTTTTCTTGTTTCATTGTAATCGAGCTGCATTTATATCCTGTGTATCCCACACTGTCATTGCATTATTTTTCTATATTATTCCTGCTCGTCAAACAAATCTTTACTTTAGCGGAATCATCTCGTTGCGAGTGACTCTCCAAGTTCGTATTCCTCCTATAAAAGTGTTTCAGGTAAGGGGCCCCCGGAGCACAGAAACACATTCCAGTAGGCTACATCTGACCTAATTCTTGACCTGGAAATATTAAGACATGTTCTAATGGGAAAAAGGATTTAAACCCTGTCAACCACAAGTTTAGCTAGCTACACTGTTCTATTGACTTCAGTTTTAACCTTCATTACAGAACACTATAGGGTACAGATATAAATACACCTTTCATTGTTGCATATCTAAGTAAGGTTCTTTCACATTCGGCTTCTCTGAAGCTTATAGCCATTTACATGAAGTCATCATTTGGATAGAACTCTGCAACCATTCCAAGTGTGAATCATTTACTTGGGAATGAACAATTGTTCCAATCCTAGAGGTGAACTATCACATCAATTGAGTATCTAAGGACAAGGAAGTCATAGATTTCTACTTTAGAGTTAGCTGAGCTGGATTCACATTTTCATTAAATTCCCACTAGAGGTCAGCAGAAAACAAAGTACTCAGAGGAAACGATTGGAAATGTAAATTCTGTATTGAAGAGGCTGGATATAATTTTATATCAAAGCAGGAGAACATAGCTGTAACTTACTTTAAGTGAACATAATATACCCTGCTTAAACCCATCTGCAAGCTTGTGAGATTTTGTTACGTTGAAATGACAATGCCCAAAATAGTTTCCTACTACGCTGAGCCGTCTCAGAATGATTAAAGTTTCCTTACACTGTTCATACCATACAAACGTGCCAGTTGGGGGGTCAGACTGAGGCTGTCCCACCTCAGGTCCCACCTCCCCATCTCGGCTTGTCTTATTGGGCCAGAGTGCCCCGCTTCCTCTCCTGGGAATACCGTCTGCCATGGTCCTCTGCCTCAGGGCTTTCGTTTCCGTTTCATTTGCGTGGAAAAAAAAGAAAAAGAAATTGGGCCAACAAAGGAATGGGGGGGGCAACACCCAATCTAGCAGTCACTGTTATCAACACAGTAATTTATCTAGCAGTCACTGTCATCAACACAGTAATTTATCCAGCAGTCACTGTTATAAACACAGTCATTTGACAAATGGTCACAGCCAGCTTTAAAGCAAATTGCCTGGCAGAACACCCTCATGAGTCCTCACCCAGAAACCACGTAGACAGCGCACTCCAATGTATTAATCCTAATACTGCAATAAACATCAATTAGTCAATTACGGTCAACGTTATAAATACCAGCATTTAAAGAATAACGCAAGCCAGTGACTTCTAAAGCAAGCAATGTTTATTAAAAAATGTTTACTACAATAACTACACATATAATTATATAAGGTCTATTTAAGAGTAAACTACTATTGCTATTACTGTACAATATTGTACCCCAAAAAAAGACTGTACCTCTGTCATGTACAACATTGTATATACAAAGTACATTTGAACACAGGTTTTTTTTTTTCCAGATCATAGAGACATCTGAATTGACAACTATAAATATATCAGACACAAGTCTTTTTTTTCATTCTGTTGATTTAAATGACAAATACATATTTAATAATAGTTATGACTAAAAAAAAAATTTCACTCATTCTGTCCAAGCAAACGATGGCAATTTCAAGTGCATATTGATCGTAAAACAATTAGGTTTTAAAAAAAAAAAAAAAAATTTAAACACTACAAAGCATGATCCACAAGCTCCTACTGTATTAATGCTTTTTTTTATTTCCTTAAAATTCCTAAATGTTTCCAGTTATATAAAGCAGACGAATAGTGCCTACCGTACACCTACAGAAATGCTGTCATTACACCTGTTGGTGAGTTTGCTGTAAATAAAAGATTTATCAGAACAGATCGTTGTTAGTGGAATGCCAAAAATACACACTCTAAAAAAACAAAAAACAAAAAAAAAACACTATCATTCAACCTGCAAGCTTCAGCTCTTTCACCTGTCCTATTGCACTTGCTAATTGAATTAAGTGGATATTTAGCACAATCTGCCCCACCCCAATGTCACAGTACAGGAAAGCGCAGCTCAAAGTGGCTGGGGCAAGCATCCGGTTTGTGCCACTGCTCTGAGACTTCCAGCTGCTCGTTTCTCCCTGTCCCACACCCCAAGCATCTCCAAGGTCTGACAGTTCAACAGCAGCTAGGGTCACCGCCCCACCCTATCATCTGGGCAAGGCCTGCATGGGCCCAGCCCTGCTACACTGATAGATCTAACTGGACACTTGTGACCTTAATGGAAAACCATGGCCACACAGCCATCCCATCAAGCCTGGGTTTCCATTGTTTCTTTAACAGGGGGCCGTGACTCAGGGTAAACTGACACAGGTGCAGGCAGCATGTGTTCCTTTCCCTTTAGTTGAAGCAGGGGTCATGCTGCTACATTGGCTCAGAAGGCTGATATTCCAGGGTAGGTTAAAGCAATGAAATATTACCACAAGTTAGAACAGATCAGGTCTGCAAATTCTCCCTTTGTCTGATGCGTATTTCTGGTAGGGAATAAGTCATTTTTGATGGAAGGCAAAAGCAAACAAAGACACAAAACATGTTAGGATAGAAGCAGTCAGGATCACAGTCTTGTTTAGTCCAGGGTCTGGCTGTCATTAATGTGAGTTTATTAACCCTAACCCTCCTTCCATTACCTGGTAAGTGAGCAAGAACAAACTAAATAACGGACAAATTCTCCCGTGTCTCGCCCTGACTTAAAAATGAAATGACAGCTTCAAGAACTCTTAACACCACTTATATTCAGTTCTATAAACTCAGACGGCGGCACTAACAGTCATGAGTCGTTTCCACTCTGTGGTCCATTTAAATACAGACAAGAGATGACCAGCCTACTACTCTTGATGACCAGCAAAATCTACAAGGCTTTCTCCTGAAAATAAAATCACCAATGATCAGAAACACCAGTTTGGAGAGAAGCAGCCTAATTAATTATCTAATCGACTACAGAAAAGTAGATAAGGTAAAGCCTGTTTTAGGGCTGGTCACATCCTCTTAGGAAGAGCAGAGTTTTCCCTTTTAAAGTATTAATTCCAAAAGCTTGGTACATAATAAAGAAATTAACATACACATAAATACGAGTTACAGTTTATTATTGTATGTTCTAACCCATGTCTGCACTAATGCAGAAAAAACAGAAGGGGAATTAAGGAGAAAGAGTGAAGTTATTTTGTGCTTCCAAATAATGTGCTTCCCAGTTGGTCGACAGACAGCTTTAAGAAAAATCGAAGTATTTTCTGGTTCCAGTTGTCATGTTGATTACATGTACACTGACATTTTTTCCTTTATACTTGGTTAACAGATATTTAAACAACCATAAAAAAGCGAATTGTTAAGAGGCGCTACTGACTTCGCCGTTAATCTAAAAACATTATCACCAGAGCAGTTGCTCTGATTTCACCATGCAAGTTACCTGAAAGAGCGTGAGGCGCTTATGAGCTGCACTGCCGGGCGAGGCGATTGTGCGCATTGCTTTAGTGGAGGAATACAGGGCAAGGCGACCGTGCACGCATTGCTTTAGTGGAGGAATACAGGGCAAGGCGACCGTACGCGCATTGCTTTAGTGGAGGAATACAGGGCAAGGCGACCGTGCGGGCATTTCTTTAGTGGAGGAGTACAAGGCAAGGCGACTGTGCGCGCATTGCTTTAGTGGAGAAGTACAGGACGAGGCGACCGTGCACACGCATTGCTTTAGTGGAGGAAGTACAGGGCAAGGCGACTGTGCACACGCATTGCTTTATGGAGGAGTACAGGGTGAGACGACCGTGCGTGCGCATTGCTTTAGTGGAGGAAGTACAGGGCAAGGCGACCGTGCACACGCATTGCTTTATGGAGGAGTACAGGCCATGTGCTCTGTACAAAATGCCTGAGAAACAAGCTGATGCAGGGAGACCTGCTGTCATTACTACTGATGCCAGTACGAGCCCAGGATGAAGCTGCTGGTAGACAGCTGACACTGCTATGCTGGTGCATCTTGGGAGGAGAGATGATCTCTCTTTCCACTGGGCCTCCACTGGGCCTCCTCTCTTTCCACTGGGCTCCGCAGCAGTAAGAGGTACAGGGGCCTGTAACATGACAACCGTATATAAAAAAAAACTGTTCTAACTGTACAGCACTGCAACCCCAATGAAATTAACATCTTCTCTTTGATGAAGATTTGCTGTTGGGTCTCACATGTTGTGAAAAGGGCAAGTCCAGTCTAAACTTCAGGCCAAGGATTGTGTCTGCCAGCTGGTCTGTCCAGTCTTCCCCCATTTGAACAGCAAGTCAAACAAACCTGTGTGTTTACAGAGCATTTTCTGCACCTGATTCTGAAACACAGTTACGCAGTTCTTTAGGAGGGAAAAACAGTTTTGGGAAATGTTCTTTGACCTGTTTCATCCTGATACTGAGTACACAGTGTGATTTAGTTCATAGACATGCTTGTCTGTATGTATGTCCACAACCACACATACACACACAGAAGCTTCACATCAATAGGAACAGCGCTGGTTCTCCAGGATGGGATGCAATGCATGGCCGTCCATCTTGATCCCTTCCAAAAAAAGTTACGGCAAGTTATGGGAGAACACTCCTGATAGGAATACTGGGATTACTACCAAGGAGGAGCGAGGGCACGGTCACACAGGACAGGACTTGTCGGCCGGAGGTGGAGGGGGCGGGGGTGTGGGTGGGATGGTGGTGGTTGGGGAGCCGCTCTTGGGGAAGACCACCGGCTTGGGGCGGGTGGCTGGGGGACGGGGCTCGCGGGCACCGGGGCCCTTGGCCACGCTCTTGCCCGGGCGGAAGGTGCTAGGCACGTCGCTAGCTGAGCTGGAGCTGCGCTGCAGCGGGTGCCCGGGTGAGTCAGCCTCCTTCAGCAGGCGGGAGTGCAGCGGGCTGGAGGGCTCAGAGGTGGGCCCCAGGGGGCCCTGCCCACTCTTCAGCTGCTCCAGTGTGTCCAGTACCACGTCCGGGGCGTGCTTCGCACTGCTCTGCCGCTCCAGCTCCCGCAGCTCGTTCAGCGCCGTGTTCATGGTGGCCTCGATGTCCTGCGGGGCAGAGGGGCACGTCAGCACAGTGTCGGGGCGGGGCAGAGGGGCACGCCAGCACAGTGTGGAGGCGGGGCAGAGGGGCACATCAGCACAGTGTCGGGGCGGGGCAGAAGGGCACGTCAGCACACTGTCGGGACGGAGGGGCACGTCCGCACATTGCAGAGGGAGCCAGATTTGTATACAACGGGGTGGTGAGGTATCGGTTAACTTAAGGTAATTTTAAAAGAAATCCGCCATCAGATATTAGCATAACATTACTTTAACATATCAGATATTTATATAGCATTGGTTGAAATTGGAGATGAAAATCGTCAAATGCAGCTAATTTTCGGGCAAGGAATTTTTTCCCCATAGGAAATCCAAAGAGAAGTCTTGAAAAACAAAACCGCCTTTACTGATAAACGCCCAGTTTGAGACAGCAGATGAGCCATTGAGGAATTGAGACGCTTACTGGTCAGGGTAGGAACAGACCGCAAATAGGGTGAGCGTGGTTGCTCAATAGCCTACCTAACAACCCGGATTATGACCCAAGTTAGAAGAATACTGATAAAACAAACACCATTTAACCATGAGTATGCCGGTGCTTGTTGCTAATATCAGTGCCTTTGCCTATCAGTATCCGTGGCTCCTTGGTATTGTTGACTGAGAAAATGGTTCAGACTTATTTGGGTTGCTGACACTGGTCTGGCTTTAGGGTACATGCTCTCATAACAGAGGCACTCAACTCAAAGTAAAAAGTGAACAAACAACATTGTAGGAGCCATTTCAATGTTTATACAAAGGTTTGGCCAGTAGGTGGCACCAGGGTGCTGGCATGTCAAATTGGGTGCTCATCTACTTATGTAGGGCAGGTGCAATCAGACACAGGTGTTGCCAGAGGGAAAGCAAACTAATTTTTGACCACCACCGCCGCGGGTGTTGGTTGGTATGTGTTTTGGAAAGCTGTTTATGGAGATGGAATATTGTACCGATTATGGATTCTTGCCGTCTGTTGAAGACCATATGTCATGAGCAATAAATATATCTCTCATAATTCAGAAGAAAGCAAAAGTTGGAATCTCTTGCTGATTTGTTTCTAGACCCAACTAAAGCGGCCACGGTAACGTTAAGCCGAGCGCCTCAATTACTTTAATCCTCTGTGTAGCCCTCAGTTGCTTTAAGTTTAGGCTTAGCGGTTACAAACATAGAGCTTGGAGTTGTTTGCGAGGCTATATGAGGCGAGACGCTGCTAAAAGGAGGATCCATCAGCCGGTCTGAGGCTCATCCTCAGCCAGAAAGCTTCCCCCAGGTGGCCCCAGTGACGGCCCTGCATCCACTCCACTGGCCTCCTAGAGTTGGTTGCTGTTCTAAACTGGCATTTTTAAAGGTACAGCGAATGTTGAACAGTCAAGAAAAGGTGTAATTGCTTGTAGTTAACCCACATCAGCACTGGTGGGGATATTAAAAAAAACAGCCATCTTTGAGATTCCTGTAAAACTTGGTACTAAAGAAAGGCTGGCGTACCTGGGAGCTGTGCTCCACCTGCGCGGTGACCTCGGGGTCCAGGGGCCGGTGGTTGCTGAAGCTCTTGGAGCGCCCTGCGGTGGCCGCCTTGCGGAACTGGGGGCTCTCCACCTTGGTCTTGAGAGAGGAATGGCGGGTGATGGAGTTGAGCACGCTGTGGGCGCTGACGGGCCGCTTGTCTGGCCCCTCTTTGGGCAGTCCGCCCACTGGCATGGAGGCAGCCCTGGCGCCGGCCACGGCCCCAGTTGGGCTCTCTGCCAGGCCCTCGCCCGCCCGGAAAGCTCTGCGGATGCTCCCAGACTCAGGCCGCTTCTTCATCCTGGAAGGCACAGAGTTGTTGAGTGATGGGCTCCGGAGAACGCTGACCAGTGAAATACGTTGGGTTACTGTGTTATTGTCGGGACTTACTTGTTCAGGTTGGCTAGGTAGATATCTGCCACATGGCCGCCAGTTGGAGAGCTCACGCTCCCCCTGGTGGACACTTTCTCCTCTGACAGCACAGGCTCCGCCCCTCCCTCCCCATCTGCCTTGGGGCTCCCTCTACCAGTGAAGCCATCCTCCCTAGAGCAGAGGCACACAGGGCTGTACCAACACTGAGACTTATACCCTGGGTGCAGAGACACACAGGGCCATAGAAATACTGAGCCTTACACTGTGGAGCTGAGACACACAGGGCCATACCAACACTGAGCTTTACGCCCTGGAGCTGAGACACACAGGGCCATACCAACACTGAGCTTTACGCCCGGGAGCTGAGACACACAGGGCCATACCAACACTGAGCTTTACGCCCTGGAGCTGAGACACAGCGCTGTCTGAATAGCGCTCCCTGTCAATCCACTCCACAAAGGTCTCCACATTGATTTTGACTAATTGACTAAAATAAATGTGAAAACAAAAATGAAAATGAAATGAAAGAACACGTTCATTTTACATTGCCGAATATTTTTTTTTTAAGTAAATGGAGTGTCAAACCCATCAACTGATAAAATGGATGAGTACATTAAACAATATTTGGAAGAATTAGAATAATATTATTGGCCAGCTACACCAGGGAAGTTAAGCCTAAATAACGTACACATTGTAAAAGCTGACCAAAAATTAAATTAGTCAACAATGCATGTAGTGATTTAAAAAAAATAATTAATGTGAAAATTCAGGTTAGAAAGGCATAACAAATATATAGAATGCCTATTAAATAAGTTTTTCTTACTGATAAGTACACTGCAAGTAGCTAAACGGCTTCCTGACTAAAACGCCAAGTGCCGGAGAGTGTCTGACCACCATGAGCCATGCGTGTGCTTACATGTCCTGGACCACAATGTACTGGTGGGGTACCAGGCCATCCAGCCCGTTGTGCCGGCCCTCCCACCAGTCGCTGGAGGCGCGGTGGTACAGCAGCAGTGAGGCCCCCTTCCTGAAAGACAGCTCCCGGTCGGTGCGCCCCGAGTAGTCATAGCGCGCAATGGCCTCGATGGGCTCCGACTCTGAAACGACCAAGTACCCTGCATTTAGCCGGAGACAGAAGCAAGAGGGGGGGTTAGGGCAAAGCCGGGCAGGTTAGTGCAGCAGAAAGAAGTCATGTGACTAATGTGAGTTTCGGTCTTGCAAAGTTATGATTTTTCACAAAGCAACAGCAAGACCACAAGCGGGGAAACCGGAAATCCCCTAATCTGAGCAGGGTAAACAGATAGGAAGGCAGCGCTTGTCAGGAGTGCGATACAAAGCAAGACGTCAAACCGGGGAAAGCAGGAAATCCCCTAATCTGAGCAGGGTAGGCAGATAGGAGGGCAGCGCTTGTCAGGAGTGTGATACAAAGCAAGACGTCAAACCGGGGAAAGCAGGAAATCCCCAAATCTGAGCAGGGTAAACAGATAGGATGCATTTGATGCAAAGCTGTGCTTGAGCAGTGCCACAGAGGACCTGAGAGTGAGACTCACCGTCTTCGCTGTTGTGGAGCTCAGAGACCGTGTCAGGAGCAGGTTCATCCACCAGGGGGGGCTCACTGTGAGGGCTGTCCCTGGTGGGGTGGGGGGGAGGGGGGGCACACCAAAAACAGGGTAAGACAGAGAATGACAGCAGTGCTAGCAGAAGCCTGACATCAGTGGGAAACCTCTATGGCGTCTTCAAACCAAACAGCACAAATGTTCCCTTTTCAGTAAACACTACGACAGGATAAAGCGGCTTGGATGAGACCTGGAGCACCACTACAGGCGGCAGTGCATGGGAGTCTGGGTACAGGGGCCTGGGACTCATAGGGGCTGATAAAGAATACTGAGATTGAGCGTGTTTCTCCCCGACTGGAGGCCCTCCAGGCTGCTTTAAAGTCAAAAAGAACTAAGACAGGGCTGATAAGCACATCAAAGGCCATTTCCTATGCCCTCGGTCCATGAGAGGCTAATGTGAAGGCAGAGGCACAGCCCTCATTCTGGGTGCATGGGAGTTCTCATGGACACATGTGGACAGCGGGGCAGCACGGGGTTAGAGGGTACAGATAAACCCCTAGTTCTCCCCACTCAGATTTAAGGCAAGGACAGGACACAGCCACTGGGTGCATATCCTCCTAGCTCAAACTATCATAGAGACAGGATTATCTTGTGGTTCTTACATACTGATAAGGTACAGTCTTGATCGAATTTGGGCGCTCGGCTTAACGTTACCGTGGCCGCTTTAGTTGGGTCTAGAAACAAATCAGCAAGAGATTCCAACTTTTGCGGCATTAGATGTCCCAGTGAGTAAACCCTGCATGCTGGTGTGTGTGTGTGTGTGTGTGTGTGTGTGTGTGTGAGAGAGAGACAAAGAGCCAACACTGAGTGAAGAAACCTCACAGCCATACTGAAATTAGATTGCTCTAATAAATTTTCAGTTTAAGTTCACATAAAACCAAATGAGTGGATTCTGTACAAAACCTCTTCGAAAACAACTTTAGGGAGCTGGAAAAAATGGTTTGTTGAATGTTCCTTGCTATCCAAACAAGAATCGTTTTGGTTTGCTAACAGATTTTCTAACAGGTTGGTTTCTAACAGTCCAACAGATATTACCATGTAGCCATTTCCTCATTACAGATTGTTGGATGGGACACATAAACAATGGAAATTAATTTGCATGATTTGCTGATAAACTAGTCAGAAAGTGCACCTGGTACCAAAGTAAAAGTAGGGGAGCGGTAGAGTGAAGCATTTTGTTGAGGCAACCACCATTTCACTAATCAGCTTTAAAAAATAAGAAATTAGCTACACTTCCAAGATAATACGTCCCTAAAGAGTCACAGCATGTGGCACAGTGATTAGGATATTGGATCATTGATCCAGGAGTGATCAGAAACAAGTAGCGGGAACACCAGTTTACTACGTTTATTGCACATTTCAGCAAAACAAAAGCTAAACACCAATACACTTTAGTAATACATATTATCCAGCTTATCAACGAACAAAATAGTATCTTTCTTACAAAAAGCAATAAAAACCAGACTAACAGCCTAAAGAAAACCTTTTTAAACAGCTCTGTTGTGTGGTCTTGTAAGGGGAATAAATCAATCAGTCTCTGGTAGTGGGTGTGTTCCCAGGGTGTGGGTCTGTCTGTCAGTCTGGGCCTGCCTGGGGGAGTGTCCCAGAGGCTACATGTTAAAATTCTCTCATGTTAAAATTCTAAAGCCCCCAGGCACAGCAGTTGTACCCTTGGAAAAGGTACATAACTGGAGTAAATGCCTAGATAGTGTAAACTGGTAAACCTGTAAGTGTGACCGCAGTGTACTCACCGGAACTCCTCAGAGGCCCCGCCGCACTCGTACAGGGGCCCCTCCAATTCCCGGGGCCCCGGGAAGATGGCCTCGTGGTGGATGATGATGGTTTTGATCAGCTCGTTGACATGCGCCTGGCAGGACACCTGGTCATGGCCCTCGGGAACAGACATGAGCGTTGGGCCGAAACAGATGGCCAGGTTGTAGGGATCCATCATGTTGTCCTCGCTGTACTGGGAGAGACTGGGGGACACAGACGCTCGCCGTTATCACAAGCTCACGGGCAAGTCTGAGCAAGAGTAACTAATAAACCAACAATGCCCACAAGCCTCTTCACGCATCTACTGCCTTTACCACTCACTATCAAGCACAGGCAGACAGACATACTTTCAAAACAAATCATACGTTAGCTGCTCTGGTCAAAGAACTGGGTGACCTAGAACTCACTGACTGACAGAGCGGGACATTCACCTGTCTGAGAGGCAGGAACAGCTGGTTGTACAGAAACTCTTGCATGTGCGACAGAGAAAAATTAGGACAGAGACGACTGCTACAGCAGGACTTACTGATTGAGGAAAGCAAACAGGTATCGCATAATGACCAGGGTGTTGGTCGGTAGAGGCAGCAGGACCATGCGGATGTGGACAGCTCTCTCCTGGAGGCTCTCCATTGCTGCAACAAATGCAAAGAGACACACGGACAGTCAGGGATATGGAAATTAACATTAAATAAAATTACAGAAAGCAAAATGAAAAGGAAGAAAGCAAAACATTGCCATTGAAGTAGCAGTAATCAGTCCCGTTTAATATTGTGATATTATACATTTAATACGGTATATTTGGATAATTAATTGTTAATCTTATCATAATCTTTGTACAAAGATGATTTCCTGCATCTGCCTGACATCCAGTCTGAAGACAAAGGCTGATGAAAATATTCCCCATATATATCCTCACTACTTGGGCGACTGTGAAGCTTTGGCATTCAGTTTAAGGGGCCTGTGGAGACTTACAGACACAGGAAATTAGGTCGTGGAAGACTTCCTTTGGGAATAAGGCATTCTCCAGCCCCCGGAAGTAGAGCTTCAGAACTCCTGCAATAGAGTCCATGTCATGGTCATTCAGGTCTCCAGCCAGTGGGTCCTCACCTGTCCAAAGAACAAAAAAGAAACCACATCATCCTTCTCTACTTGGGCAAGAGTGCTATTGTAATAAAGGGGGAAGACTGGGCCTTCAGGACCTGGGCAAGAGGGTGCCACTGTAACAGTGAGGAAGCCTGGGCCTTCTCTACTTGGGCAAGAGTGCTATTGTAATAAAGGGGGAAGACTGGGCCTTCAGGACCTGGGCAAGAGGGTGCTACTGTAACAGTGAGGAAGACTGGGCCTTCTCTACCTGGGCAAGAGTGCTATTGTAATAAAGGGGGAAGACTGGGCCTTCAGGACCTGGGCAAGAGGGTGCTACTGTAACAGTGAGGAAGACTGGGCCTTCTCTACCTGGGCAAGAGGGTGCCACTGTAACAGTGAGGAAGACTGGGCCTTCACGACCTGGGCAAGAGGTGTAACAGTAAGGAAGACTGGGCCTTCTCTACCTGGGTAAGAGTGCTATTGTAATAGTGAGGACACCTGGGCCTCTGTGGAAACGGTAAGGAAACCTGGGCCTCTGTGGAAACGGTAAGGAAACCTGGGCCTCTGTGGAAACCTAGGCACGAGAGTGCTACTGTAACAGTGAGGACACCTAGGCCTCCACTCAATTTTGTAAATGAACGGACATATGGGTCCTGTGAAAAATTCTAAGAACTGAAACCAACAAACAGAACACAAGCACTTTCCAACTGAACTTCTGTATTGCTTTCTCACTGTAGACTACATTATTGCCTGAGTGCAGACAGCCATGCCCACAGTGTCACCAGAATCATTCAGTCTAATTATTTATGCTATGTATTCACACAAAAAATTCTGGAAAGCGCTAATGTATACAAGTTGCATAGGCCACCTTACCCCTCTCAAAGGCGTTCTTGATGTCGTTGACTTCCACCTGTGAACCCGAAACTCTGAAAATGCCCTCATGTCGGAGGCCTGTGATTCGTAAGGCAGACAAACAACCATAGTGAATCGTAACACAAAAACACAAACACAAAGGCCCACGGTGAACTGTAAGGCACTCAAAGGCCAACTGTGATTCATAATGCACACACATTTATTACCAGCAACAGGCAAACTACACTCATTTAGGATTCCTATATTCTATGTGGAAATGCCCCCGCCCACCACCACCACTGCTCCTCCCTTAAAGGGGATTGACAGAGGGGAAAATGTAAAAAGCATATGTATTGGACATGTCAAGCAGTTTTGTCATTTCTTATGAGCGTGAAGTTATGAGCAGGATTGTAAATCTCTCGTGCATTACAGACAAACTATCAATACCAAAGAACAGCGCTTGAGGCTACAAAGGTTCTTCTGTGTAGGAGAGGGAATAGGCTGTGAAAGTGAAATACAGGACTCACCGGATTGCATGCAGGGAAAACATTTCACACGCTGAAATGGTCAGGGAGAGACCCAAGTCCATACTATAACAGGAACTAAGGCTGCAGCCATAGCCAAGCAAAAACAACCTACCACGTCGACTGATGAATCGAATACAGCTCTCCACCATCAGGGGAATGACTTGGCTGGAGTCCTACATACAGATAAAAAGAAAACAGAAGAAAATGTGCAGTGCTGGTCAGGAGCACGTACAAGGAGCCTTTATGAACAAATGCTCTTTTCAAACTTTAAATTAAAATAATATTAGCAAAGGGATACACGTGTGAGCCGGAGTATTTAACAACCTCTTCACAGTCGCAGCATCTTGTGTCGAGGAGCGGGAGCAACAGAAACCGGCAGTTGCTAGGAGACCACTACTGGCTCTTTTTGGCTTTTTTGTTTATTTGAGGTTATAGCCATGCGGAGAGCGGAAAATGGGGCCACATTTCACCGATATGTTGAAATGACACCACCATCATGCCTGACTGAATGTCAGTTACAGAGCGTGACAGGACCTTTACGTGACATTTATGGATGCACTGCAAACAACGCATACCCATCCATGACTGAATAGCAGAAAGTTCATTAGACTATTATTAAAATTTGGTATCAGCATTATTTTGACTATTTTCCTCCCAAATTTGGAATAACCAATTTTGTATCTCAGCTCATCATCACCACATGCTGGGAGGGAGAGGAAGTACGACTAAGCTCCTCTAATCCTAATTGCCTTCAAAGCACCCATTTTTTTTTCAACACTGCAGGCTACACAGCCAACACGAGAGGTATAGCGCCAACATAAGGAGAGGCGCATCTCTCAATGGTTCTGCCAGCCTGCAGGTATCCTTAGAGACGTTTTAACCCCCCCCCCCCCCCTCCAGCCTGAGTGGCGCTCTGCCTATTGAGCACTGCCACTGTTCTCCCCTGGTAACAATCAGCGAATGACAGGAGCAGGATTCAGACAGGCAAACTCCATCAATTGGGTCAGCCTGCGTTTGTGTGAGCACCAACTGAGCCCACTACAAACTCACTCATTAAATAATGTAACTTAAACCAATAATTATTAATTTAACCTGAGAACTAGAGTCATAAAAAACTACAACCCAGTTTTTTCAGCAGGTATGAATGAATAGTGGATGAAAAGGTGTTTCAACATTTCTATACACACCATTGGAGGTGTAAAGAAAAACATAAAGGCTACACACACAGGACCAAAATATTCACCAGGAACAAAGTGAGTCACGATGGTCTTTGCGCCACTAGAGGGCAGCATATGTACAGGCAAGACTAGATACTGTGAGTGACTCTTTTGTTTATGTACTCCATATTTCATTTGTGCTCTATATTCATTTTATGGTCTGCTCTTCTCCCTCCGCAGAGCTGCTGTGTCTGGTGGAAAGAGGGCGCTCTAAATATAACCGAATGGGACAGTCGCTGATTGCAGGGTGGTGCTGCCAAGAAAACACAGCAAAGTCCAGGACACACAGGGGCGGTCCAACCCTGCTGCGAAGACAGTCCGCCACACCAGCTAACCCCAAACCCCGGCACCCTCTGTATAATGCGCCATTTGGGATGGCAGGCAGGCTCCTTCCATGGGTGGAACCCGCCCATGGTAAGGTGGTTGGGTCCACCTCCTCGCGGCGGTGGGTATATGGCTTGTGGAGCCTATTTACACGGTCCCAGCGGGTGGGAAGCGTTACCTGCTTCCGCACTGTCGAGTTCCTCCTTCCACTGACGGCCATGAAAGAGAAGAGAAATAGCACTCTGTCATTACTGGCGTTATATACCCTGCTGTTCACAGAGTACCACAACCACATGCTGCCTGAAGCAAGCCAATCACCACTGAAAATTACACTTCAGACCAAAAGCCTGTTCTCATCATACATCCATCTCAAAATAGGTATAACAAACACAGCAAACCCAAGGTAGGTTGTGAGGGTAATTCTCCACATCTCACAGATAATTCGATATAGATGTGTCACCAAATAAAACATGTTCCTCTATTGGTATATTTGCACACAAATGACCAAATTAAAGGAATGTCCAAGTGGAATTTGATATGATGATAACAGCCAGCAAACCCCTGCTGCAGCTGAAGTACACTTTTGGTCAATGTAACCTCTCTGCCATGTGAACAGGAAAAAGTCCTGAAAGTATTTACTGAGCTCAGTAACTCAAAACGGAAGCAGAGCCAACCTTTAAACACAGAAACACATGCACACAGATGGTGAGACAAACTTGTGTGCATTTGACTTTTTTGGGGGGGTTCCTTCATCATGCCTACCTGGCTAGGCAACAGTCAGTCTTCTGGCCTAAAGCGGGGAGTATAGGGGAAAGAGAGAGAAGTTAGACTTTTTCCCAATGAAGTAGGCTACGATAGGAATAGGCCACAGTAGACATGAAGTCTGGCAGAAGTGACCGTTTTTCAAAACGCCGGCCACCTACCCCCACTGCGACGCAATGCCCCCCTCCCCCCACCAGACACGTCCCATGGTGGCTCCCCGACCCCCTTGCTCACAGCTGCATCCACCCCACCCAGGCACCGCACGCGCCGTCCTGATTTGCAAACCATGTGAGAAACGGCTCCGCTTGCTGCCAGACTTTTACATAGAGGGGAAAGTATTTCATGACACCATCGCACAGTGGTTTCCTAAGGAATCAGAATAAAGGACTAGCATCCGCACAGAACTTTTAAGGCGTAAGGTGTCTGGCTAAACAGTCAGGAATCCAACCAATTTAACCCTCGGGACTGGAGCAGTTCATCATTCCTCAGGAATCGGACACAAATGCTTTTAAAGGTGGACAGCACAGGAAGTTGGTAAAAAAAGGGCTAGGCTCATTACTAAAAGAATGGGGCTAATGTCTGGCTTTTTCCTCTTTTATATATTTGGAATCCTGCCACCACTCATGAGGAGAGTGAGGAAGTATGACTAGTCTCCTCGAATCCTGCCACCACACATGAGGAGGGTGAGGAAGTACAACTTTTCTCCTCGAATCCTGCCACCACACATGAGGAGGGTGAGGAAGTACAACTTTTCTCCTCGAATCCTGCCACCACACATGAGGAGGGTGAGGAAGTACAACTTTTCTCCTCGAATCCTGCCACCACACACAGGAAGGATGAGGAAGTATGAGTAGTCCCCTCGAATCTTGCCACCACACACAGGAAGGATGGGGAAGTATGTCTCCTCTAATCCTAGTCGCCATCAAGCCACATGACTTTCGTGGAAAGCACCAGCATAGCCTCACTGATGTCAAAATGCAGCAGTGGACTTCAGTAAAACGCGTTTAACCGTTCCCCGTCCCATGGCGTTGACAAAATGAGATCACTGCCGCCCACCTTTTCCGAGACCGGCCTTTTCCATGGCTAGCTCTGGAACCATACTGCTGTTCCCCCACCCCTTCCCTCCCACCCAGGACAACTCACTCTCTCCCAGTGTCTTCTGGATCAGGTCATGCTTGGCTTCCAGCTTGGTGATCAGGTTCCTACCCTCCAGGAACTCCTTCAGCTTCTGCAATGACAGTGGTGGAGTGGTAAAAGACTTGAGTAGATTAACGGCCCAGAGTCTGCCACCCGCATGCATGCTACTGTACCTCGGAAGAATCAATGAGAGAGTGCCACATCACTTAGCCGGATGCCTGCATTGGGCCTCTACCAACAGTTAAACTCACGACTAAATTCCCTTTCCCCCCTGGTCACATGACCAATGCAACAGTGTCAAATCTCTCTCCATCATCTTCCAATTACCCAAGTTTAGTGCTTCACGGTATTTTTCAAATCCAGCCTCAAGCACTTGATGTTAAAACTAACCATCAGTAACATTTCTAAGCAGCTAGATGAGGGCTAAGATATCAAAGAATAACAAAAAAAAAAAAATCAATAAGAGTTTACTTTGACTGCTAAACCACAGTTAGAACAAATGCAGTACATGGGTAACCATACAAGTGTTAGTCCAGCTACGCTAAAGGCTCGGTTTACACTAATAGAGCTAATAATAAATTGCCTTGTTGTCCCAGAGCTGTAGCAGAAGGAGCCCAGACAGTACAGTCATCTTAGTGCTCGAGGTGGGGAGGGAGAGTGAAACTGGCCATCTGGACACAGCAAAACAGAAAACAAGTGGACTGCAAACTGGCAGACCGGATTCTGCCAAACCTCAACCTTTTCTGGTCTTGCCAGTACCATTACTCCAAGTTTACTATCTGATAATGTGTAGAATGTTGTCTTTTTTTTCGGTTCTTGTTCCACATGGCTGAGATCAGTTTAAGTTTAAAATGTATCAAATATCCCCTATGTAACCACCCTGTAAGCGAGTCTTTTACTTGACTACCCTGCCTTCAGGTGGTCCTCCCATACCGTGAAGTAGAACTGCTCTGTCTCCTGTTGGTTGGCCCTCCTCTTGGCCAGGCTGGGCTTGCTCATGAAGGACTCTGAGATGGTGGACTTGACTGACTCCATGGAGTTGCTGTGGTGGAAGCAGTCAGTCACATCAAAGTCCTCAATAGTCACCATGTCCTGGATGGTCTGCAGGGTGGCCTCCATGGTCTTCTTCACCTGAAGGGGAAGATGAATGAGATACCAGTCATCCCTCAAGGCAGACTGGCGAATCCTTCTGTACAACTGGGATAATAAAGTGTGGGATCTATTGCCAAGATTCCATGCAAGAAAACTGCATCATGCATTGTCAGCATGTGTACTAAAAGGTAAGAGTTTTAGACAGAAGGACTATATCACTGAATTTCAATAATCTGTGGTATATACAAGGCCATTTTGGGAGGGGGGAAATATAAACTCATTGGTCCAGCCTACATTTGAATGGGTTTGAATGGGTATGTTCTGATAATCTGATAATAAGATTCTCGGTAATGTTCACTCAAGCCATGGCTCCTCCCTCAGACCTGACTCTAAGATGGGGGAGGGACTTGCACTGACCTCCTCATTCTCTATCCTGAGGGTGGAGAGGCGGGACTGCAGCTGCTGGCACCGCTGGAGAAGCTCCCCCTGCAGGGGCTGCTGGGAACACATGTGTCCCACCTGGAGAGGAGGGAGGAGAGAGAGAGAGAGAGAGAGAGAGAGAGAGAGTGAGATTCTAGTCTTTGAGTGTTGGACTTGTGTGTTGGAAAGTTGAAAGGGAAAGCAGAAGAACAACAAAGACCCTTACACACTGTCCTAAAAATCAGTGTGTAAAATTTTGAATATTTTACATTTTGATAAAATGTTTAGGAAAAAAAAAAAAAGATTAAATACAACATTCGACATGACGGATATACTACCAAGATACTGAGAATGGAAACCAAAGGAAAACCAGGCTACCAGATAAGCAGTTAAATTAATTTAACAATTACAAAAAGAAAAATGACAGTGGGAAAGCGGGTTGATTGACATGGCTACATGTACCCAATGGGGGGCATGGACTGCCCACAAAGGAGTGGTACCACTGGGAAAACTCTTACGACATCCAGAGACCCCAGGTTAAAAAAAAAGTCTGAAAGCAAGTTCTCCTTCTGAAATCAGGAACTGAAACTTGGCATGCTGCTTTCTGTAAAGCACTCAAGCATGTGAAGCAAGAAAAGGGTAAATGTCAGAAACAGAGAGGATTAAGACTGTTACCCTATCAATGGAGCCAAGAAAATGCAGGGAAATAGATGGACTCTTGTCCGAGGAAAGGTAAGGGAATACAAAACCTAAATCAGCACCAGGCAAGAGGCCACCTTGTCTAGTAATACCCATGACAGCAAAAGTCCTGCTCCAGACAGCAAACACTGTGGGTAAGGTGACACAGGGAGGCCGGGCAGAGTGGAAGCCAAGAGGAAAGAGAAGGCCCTCAGAACCTCCAGAGGAACATCCAGCTGCAGATATGGACATGAATGAAGCCATTCAAAGACACCCAACTGGCACCGACAGGGTCCCTCGACCACTAACAGCCTGCATCTTACTCCTCTCTCCAACACCACCCTCACCCTCAACCACTGACAGCCCATATTTCAGTCCTGTGTTGGAATGTTGAAAGGGAAAGCAGAAGAACAACAACGACCCTTACACACTGTCCTAAAAATCAGTGTGTAAAATTTTGAATATTTTAAATTATGATAAAATATTTAGGGAAAAAAAAAAAAGAAAAAAAAAAGACATTCGACATGACGGTCTCCAACACCACTCTCACAGCCAACTATCTGGCTTCTCAGTGAAAGAGGGCTTGGTGTCACACACACTATATCAAGCAGTAACAGTCAGCGCAACTTTCCTCCATCTACTTACAGTAAGTGTTGTAACATCAGGCACTGTGGACTGCAACAGACAAGTTCTACTAAGGCCCAGACCAAGGAGAATGTCTCGCACAGTAAAGGAACACCAAAACAGGTGCTCTCCCTGACTTACTCCAACACCTTTCCCTTCAGCCTTCATTGTACCAGAGACTACCACTAAAAATAATATTTAAACTGGGACAATTCCATTCCATCAAGCCATGAGTCTGCAGGCCATTAACAGGCTTATCACACAGCAGTCTTACTCAGAGACACTTACATTCCTCACAATTTTACACTTTTACACATCCATTTATGCAGCTGGACATTTGCAGAAGCAATTTAGATTAATTACTTTAAAGGCACAAGGACAGAGCCCCTTTTAAGATTTGAACCCGTAACCTACCGATAACAAATCAAAGGTTATGACCACTTCATCATATGTTCCAGAGGAAGGCCCTATTAATGCTCAGCAAAGGGGAATGGAGTGGAATATACCGTAACCCACGAATGTCCTACACGGATTGAGAGACAAGTAAGGCACAGTCACAGTGTACGTAAAGAGATCAGATAAGTCACGATCCACACAGACATTTCTTCGTAAGACATGCAGTCCAAACATACAAACTCGATCTCCTCACATCATGGGATAATTCAACATACTGTTTTCATATCACTGAAAGTAAGACATTCCTAAACACTATTTTATCTTTTTAGCTGTGCATTATCAGCTGAACAAAACAAAGAAGCATCAAAAACTTTTACCAAAACATCTTTAACCAATACTCTAAACCATTTAAAACAATACACACCACCGATAAACAATAACTGCAT
>JAOYSI010062894.1:37225-51516 GCA_025775065.1 Hiodon alosoides | reverse complement strand
CTGGAGAATCGCACATCGGTGTTAAGGCCAGTCCAGTGTGTGACACTGGGCTGGAGAATCGCACATCGGTGTTAAGGAGAATCCCACATTGGAGGTCATAGTCACAGAAAAGGTTTGAGGGTCGCTATAAGGGGGTGTCCGTTCTCTTGGT
This sequence comes from Hiodon alosoides, assembly GCA_025775065.1. Classification (NCBI taxonomy): domain Eukaryota; kingdom Metazoa; phylum Chordata; class Actinopteri; order Hiodontiformes; family Hiodontidae; genus Hiodon; species Hiodon alosoides. The sequence continues at coordinate 51,365 of JAOYSI010062894.1, read as the reverse complement.
AGGGAACGAAAATTAGAAACTGCTTTAATATTATGGTGAAAATTCTCAATTGGGAAATCCATCTTTACATTGGGGAAGATTCACTAGCTGCATTAAGGTCATAAAACTTTTTTTTGGTGTGTGTAATGCAGGTCCAGTGTCTGGGGGGTGTCTGGGTGTAAGTGCAGACCCTGATGAAATTCTGTGTATGTCTATGCCAAATCAATCTGCCATTTGGCTGGGCAGACACAGCAGCCAATAGTGCTGAGGATTGATTTTGTATTAGAAACTGATTGCTCCTGTTTCTGGGCTGCTGTTAAGAGGCGTTTATTGCCCTGATGATTTTTACAGCATATCAGTGGAAATAATTTTGAGTTTTTATACTTAATGACAGCTTTGAGATGAGTGTAGATGATCAGCGTTACCTTAGAGGGTTATGGAGGGAGAGGTGTGAACTCTGAGATAATAACTCATTTTTACTCCCTTATTTGTCAGATACGAACGATTAGGTGGTCGTGAAATGTGTTCACATGGTCATGCAGTGGTTCTCTGGTCTGTGCTGTATCTGTTCTGTGTTTGTGCCGCATCTGTGATTATGCTGTGTATGTGCCTATGTCTGTGCCCGTGCTGCGTATGTGCCTGCTAGACTGAGCCATCACGACTGCCCCATTGGGCCCTGGGCACCACTGCATGGCGTTTAGGCACCGTCCTTTCCCAAACCCACCCCGGACTGTTCTTATGTTGGCAGATATAGACCACAGGTGGCATGGCCCTGGATTTTGTGGACGAGAACTACTGCTTGTTTCCTTAAGCAAATAGCTCAACCAAATCGGCACAGGTGAAAATGATAGCTTTATAAATGGGCAGAAGGTAAAAATGTTAGCATTGAGAGCTGCTCTAGATAAGAGTGCCTGCTCTTAGTAATGGTGCAGTCTTTTAAACTGGAGTGTGAAAAATGCTGAGGGTGATAGCACTAGATGAACAGGAGAGTGATGAGAGCATTGTTAATGACTGGGACAGCCCACAGAGGGCCGCTGGCACACGGGGTATGTCAGTGCAGCCCTGGCTGCTAATGGAGTAGGTTGCGGCGAAGGGTTAAAGAAATGGCTGTGGATACCGTGAATGAATAGCGTGGGAAAATTGAGACCCAGTCTTTTGCCCTTATCCTGCCAACACCTCAGCAGTTCTGTGATCTGCTGGAACCATGTCGGCATCGAAATTAAATCCTCCTAATTGTCCCATCTCCGTTAGCAATTACCCTGAAGCAGGAGAGAAAATGTGTGTGTGTGTGTGTGTGTGTGTGTGTGGTCTGTGTCTGCAGGTCAGAGGTCTGTAATCAGACTCATGCCCCCCTGGTGTGTGGTCTGTGTCTGCAGGCGTCTTGATGTTTCCCCCACCCACACTTTGGTCAGCAGAGCGCATGTTCCTGGGTCAGGGGTCCCATTTATGGGCCACTAATGAGACTTGGGCTGAGTTCTTGAGAGCTGTCAATATGGCCTGATGGTAGTCGGTGGTTTGGGCGGCTATGGGGGAGTCTGCTTGAACGACACTGTCAGGTTATAAATTCAATGTGTGTTATTGACAGGAACTCCAGGCTCACTTAAACAGCCAGCTAAGATCCGGTCATTTCTTCTTGTTTGACCCATCCTTGCTTGCATGAAAAACTCACCTGAGGGACTTGCAGGTTGTCAGGTTTGCCCACAGTTTTCACCCAAAGTGTGCCCTTCTGTATTTTTATTTATGCGCATTCACCAGTTCCCAATTACAATTACAATTACAGTTAAAGTTACAATTACAATTAGATTAGAATTACAGTCACGCACCACTGGACTATAAAACAAAATCACTCAGGTTAAAACAGTTTTGAAGCTTCTGTCTAACGCGGAGCAACAGTCTTTTTCCATGAATTATTGAAAGGATAATCACTTAGAAGACCCTGTGGTGGCCACTGACATAGTAATTATTCATTTTCTGTGGAAGACCGAGCCATTACTTAACTTTGAGGATTTGTTTGACACACCGCATGTCACTGAATGGCAGGCTTCGCCTGACGTTGAGCCTACAAGAGAAATATAAGAAATATAAATCTGAGTCAGAGTAGCTCACGAGTCAGGTCAGTCAGTCGAACCAGGCCCCCTCACGATTTTTAAAAGACTTCTTCCACCCCACCCCCCAACTCTGCACCGACACTTTCAGCTCCCTCGAACCCAGATAAATATTTCTTGCCTTGTGAGTTTCTGGCCATGTCACAGACTGCGAAGAGCAGCTGTTGTCAATAAATCCTCCACGTCTGGAGGTAGAGATTTGTGGAGCTCTGTGAACATTCTCCCAGACAAAGCAGTGACCCACTCGGACGTAACCACAGTTTCCTTTCATCTCCGGTGTCTTGCTCTCGCTGATCTGATGGGCTGAAGTGACTTAGCTGGTGGTGTTAACGCCTGATGTGCCTTTGTGGGTGTCGTAAAAAGACTTTCTGCCTGATCCCTCAATGGCCACATTTTCTCCTCAGTTTGGAAGCTTTTGCACAGACGGCAGTAACCATCAGTAAGATTGTCTAAGAGTGTCTGCTGTGGGGGAACTGCTGTGTGTCATGTGCATACACAGACATAGACAGAATGTCATAGAAAAGGCTGCCTGGCCCAGCCGTGAGCGAAGGGGAATTCTACCTGATATTCTACCTCCCCACAGAAGTCGGTTCACCCAGCATGCTTTTCACCCCTCTTCCGGCAGAGATCCGAGGCGGGCGGGGCCAGATGGATGACCCCCTGGGGCAGCCGCCCCTGTACGACACCCCCTACGAGGCGACGGAGGATGGCAGCGACTCGGACTCTGACACCCGGCCCCCCCACCCTGCGAGGGAGAGCCGGCTCCCCCGGGATGATGAGAGACCCCCCGAGGAGTATGACCAGCCCTGGGAGTGGAAGAAGGACCGGATCTCCAAAGCCTTTGCAGGTGTGAGGAGCAGATCTGTGTGTAGTACCCTTTTCTATGTTCCAGCAGAAGAAATGAGATGCATACAAAACAAAGAAAGCACTATTAAATAAAATTTAATGAAGTGCGATCAGCAGGTTGTCAAAGTTTTTAGTGGGTTCCCAGGCATTTTCTGCTGTTCTGTTATCGTTTTCAGGTACTGTGTGCCAAATTTCACCAAAGATGTGTCTAAATGTTTTTGGGTCATTTTAGTCTATTTAAGCTGCTTTCACTGGAGTGTTTTTTTACATCTGTTGTTTTTGTGTCTTTTTGTTTACACCCCTCTGCATGCCCAGATCAAACTTTTTTCCTCTTAGTTTTTAGTGTGTGTGTGTGTGTGTGTGTGTGTGTGTGTGTGTGTGTGTCCGTGTGTGTGAGGTGGAGAGAGAGTGTGTATCTCTTTCTGTTTGTCCATGTACCATGGAAAAGGTGATGTGTGTTTGGTGCCAGACCCAGCCAGTCTGAGGATAAGTGAGTTTTAAGGAAAGAAAAGAGTAAATGAAGAGACGAGCCTTTCGTCGATTAAAAAAAACACAGCGGTTACCATTTTCCCCTTTTCTTTTTCTCCTCCTGAACAGCTCTTCTTTGTTATGACTGCATTAGCTACGAGGGCTCAGTAACAGGCATTGGATCAGACACCCTGAAGGGAAAAGAAGACATCCTCCCTATGCCCCCCACAGGTACCTGAGCGAGTGCAACTGAGGAGGACCGCCTGTGTCTCCACCCACTGTCTGTCCATCTGGTGGGGCTCTGCCTGTCTGCGGCGCACGGCCCTGCCCGTGCGAGCCCCTGCCCAGCCCGTGTGCGCCCCTGCCTGTCTGGGACTCTGTTTCTCATTGCCAACCAAGGTGTTCAATGTAGCGAACTCATAAACTGACTAACGGCTCGCTGTAAAACAATTACAGCACATTGGGTCCAATTTGACCCGTGAATTACCCAGGGGGCCTGTGGATGAACCGCCTTTCACGGAGAGAGATTTCATTATAATGCACAACGAGGCATGTAATTACTTTTGGGGAAAAAAAAAGTTATCTGAAACTTTACATTAGAGTCTAATTAGCTTCCAAAGCCTTTAGCTTTTTTAATGACTGATTTCAGTTTGCACTGTTTGTGCGTCTGCCCCGTCAGCGGGTGTTGCTACAAAACGGGACTTGGCCTTGGTCCTGGGTTAAAGACATGGGATGCTGCTTGTGTGCAGTGGGGGAAAACTGCACTCTGCACTCTGGCGCATACACGCTGTTAGCGTACTTTATCAGCTAAAAGGCTGAAATGGCTAAGTGTCCTTGTGGTTAAAACATGTTCTGATTCGGAAGCTATTGCTCTACTGAGGGCCCAGGGCGGTTTAGGTAGCTGAATCATGTAAATGAACTAACTAGCCATGAAGAGAACATGGCGGGGAGGGAGTCAGTGAGAGCTGAAGGCACCCCAGCACACCAGCCACTGAAACGCGCCGCCCACCCCAACACATTGATTGGCAGTATGATTTGGGTGCATCTCCTGTTTTTCTGTAGCAGCCGGAGCTCTGTCAGGGGAAGATGAGGTTTCAGAGTGCTATAAACAATGCTTGTAAACCACCCCCCTACGCTGATTTTAAAATGTGCATTTAATAATCAAACTGTGTTAAGATGCAGCAAGTTGAACGTACTAAACGCATATCACCGCGTCTGTGGTTTGAGCTCCGTTGTTTACAGTAATGAATTGTTCCCCTTTAATGAGGAAAGGAAAGCAATAACAAGTTTAATACGATTATGGTGATGAGGGAGCGTGTCTGAACGAATGATGTAGCCGTGCTCTGGATAAAGGGAACCAATAACGGAAATGACTCTCCTCGTTTTGCCAGCGTCTTTCATTTCACTCCAAAGGCGAGGGACTGATAAGGGGACCGGGCCCGGAAGGGCCCCTTCATCCAGTGACCCACGGTAGGCCACTGTGTCGGCACGCCAAAGCTTCACTGGGGGTGTCCGGTGGCTGGGAAATGGGGTGGGGTAGAGAGAGAGAGAGAGACCGCTCTGTCTGATATATCCTCTCTGAATACAATACTGCAGGCGGTAGCATACTCGATCTGTGGCGCACAGCTAGGTTAAACCCAGCGTGGGGGTCGTAGTGGTAGGAAAAAGCTCCAGTGGCTAGGATTAGAAGACGGAGTCAAGTTCAACTTCAATCAAGTTTAAGATTTAGCCCCTCTCCTCAGGCTAAAGAAACCGTGATTAACCAATAAGATTTAGCCCCTCTCCTCAGGGTAAAGAAACCGTGATTAACCAATAAGATTTAACCCCTCTCCTCAAGCTTAAGAAACCGTGATTAACCAATAAGATTTAGCCCCTCTCCTCGGGCTAAAGAAACCATGATTAAACAATAAGATTCAGCCCCTCTCCTCGGGCTAAAGAAACCGTGATTAACCAATAAGATTTAGCCCCTCTCCTCAGGCTAAAGAAACCCGTCCTTAACCAATAAGATTCAGCCCCTCTCCTCGAGGCTAAAGAAACCCGTCCTTAACCAATAAGATTCAGCCACTCTCCTTGGGGTAAAGAAACCGTGATTAACGAATAAGAATCAGCCCCTCCCCTTGGGGTTAAGCAGTTACTTAGCAGTGAGGTACTCTTCTCCACATACACTTACCTACAGTTCTGCAGTAGAGAACAGGAGTCAGTTCTGTTATCATAGTGCCGAAAGCCCCCCTTGGCCTCAGCCGCAGATGTCCATTTTATTGGTTTGCTGTCAGTCTGACCTCTCTTTATCCACTTCAGTGTAACTACACCGTTCTAACACCCCTTCTTTCCCTTTCTCTTTCTAGTGATCTGATGTCTTCATCTCTAAACTTGATCTCTGGTTATTATTCTCCCTGGGAAAACAATGCCTTAACTAGATGCCTTACCTGATTGCCCTGAATGCTGAGACAAGCAAGTGATGCCAAGTGAACAGCGATTCTGATCTCAAAGTGCACCTTCCCCTGTTCCCTGTCTGGGTCTTGTAGGTGTAGTGTCTTTGAGGCGCCAGTGAGTGGACGAGGCCAAGGCTTCAAGGAGCCGTGTACAACTGTGGGCCTTTATTTATTGTGTTCCCTTCACTCGTTTACAAGAGGAGACTTTTCTCAATAAAAAAACGTCCTTTTCCTGAATTGGCTGCAGTGCCCTCATCCCGCTGGTTTGATTGGCTTAGTTAACTCGGCCCTGGCCGGAGCCTGGGTGGCCGGCAATGTCATTAATTTAAATTGAAATCCTGATAAAGCCACAGCGTCTGAAAGTGGAAAGTCTAAAAGCTGGGCTGAAGCCAACAGACACCTTTGACCAGTTCACCTTTGAGTAGCGGCAGGTGTCATTGTGTGCAGCGTCGCGTGTCAGCGTAGCGCAGCGTCTCGTCGCGTCTCATCGTAGCGTCGCGTCTCATCGTAGCGTCGCGTCTCATCATAGCGTAGCGCTACGTCTCATCGTAGCGTCGCGTTTCATCATAGTGTAGCGTCGCGTTTCATCGTAGCATCGCGTAGCGTCACGTCTCATCGTAGCGTAGCGTTGCGTTTCACCATAGCGTAGCGTCGCGTTTCACCGTAGCGTAGCATCGCGTCTCAGCGCCTCATCTCATTGTAGTAGCACGTCGCGTCTCATTGTACCGTTGTGTTTCATAGTAACACCGCATCTCTATGTAGCGCCGGCTGCTGTTTATTGCGTAGTCACCCCTTTACCTCCAGTAAACACGGTTACATTTCCTGTGAAACAATCACCGGTAGCACAGCTCAGGGCTTTTTGAGAGCTCTGAGTTAATTGACCAAGTCACATTTGTGTTCCCTTTCAAATTACTTTGGTTTCTAAATCCAAACACATAATTAAGCACTGGGAAAATGGCACTTCGGAGGCTGATCGCTTGGCATAACACCTTGTAAAGACTGAGCACACGCAGAATACTAACTGTGTTTCTCTTTTCAAGCCTGAGCTTGGCTGGAGTGGCAGAACCCTGCTTGGTTTCTCCCCCAGCGTTCTCACTGCCCTTTCTTCTTTTTCCTTTCCTTCTCCTCCTCTTCCCCCTGTGTATCTCCCCTACCCCTGTGCAGTAGAGATTAAGGTGATCAAGAACCTGCCCTGGCCACCCCCGGTCGGGCAGCTGGGCACCTGTCCCCCGCTAGCCGAGGATGTGGAGGCGCTGCCCCCCTCATCGGGACAGACAGCTGGTGACCAGCACCGCCACGGTGGGTGTGTCCCTGACCCGGTGTCCCACGCCAATCTCTAACTGCATTCGTCTTTAATGTTGCTGCTACCTTCTATCTGACTTACCAGATAAACTGAAATCTGAGATTCACTGAGAGCTGTGTGCTTGGTCGGCTTGTCATTGAGGAGTGTGGAGCCAGCTGTGTTCGGTCCATGATCGGAAGAGTTTGGGGGGTTTAAGTTAGAGCGTGAACACACCTGCACCTCAGTGTAGTGGTAATGGAGCTTCCTATTCAGATAAGTACATCTGGTTTTGCTTTTGGTCCCAAAAATAGCTGGCGTGGGCCGAGGCCTGCTGGACGGAGTTGATTAATTAACTGTAATTGAGATAAATTGCCTCCGGACTGGATATCTGCAGATGGCGGTGACCCGGCTTCTTGCCGTCCACATGTTTGTAAAACGTCCAAGAGAGGTGGAGAACAGGAGTCTTTGGGTAAAGCTGTTAACTACAGTAAATAGCGCTTTAGTGGTCTGGGGTAAAGCTGTTAACTGCAGTAAATAGAGCTTCAGTGGTCTGGGGTAAAGCTGTGAACTGCAGTAAATAGCGCTTCAGTGGTCTGGGGTAAAGCTGTGAACTGCAGTAAATAGCGCCTCAGTGGTCTGGGGTTAAGCTGTTAACTGCAGTCAATAGAGCTTCAGTCGACTGGGGTAAGGCTGCAGCAAATAGTGTTGGGTTGACTTTGGTTCTGTTGAGGATATTTTTAAACCTCTAGGCTCACAGGCTGACTTGGTCCTGGTTGTCGTTTGTGAGTGTTTTTCTACTTCTGGTTTGCCGGTGTCTGTCTGCCTTTTCACAGCCCTGCAACTAATTTCCCAAGGAGAAATAAAATCTCTGGCAGAACTAATTTCGGGGCAGGAGGGCAGAGTGTCCATCTTCCTCTATCTCCCTCTCTCCCTCTCTCTTGTATATAATCCAAATCAGGGTAAGGTAGAAGGAAAACCAGCAGCCCCTGTGACTCTCTGGGTCTCTGTGTTCTGTGTCTGACATCCTGCTGTCAATAGCAGCCACAAAACCGCCTGTCCGGGTCTTCTGTTCACCATTATCATATTTCAACATTTCTTGTCAGGGAAGAAAATTGCATCTGCATGTAAATGGATTGGGAACGCTTTGTCTGAGCTCAGTAAAAAGCTTGTTCTTTTGTTTCCTGTCATGAATTAATTGCACCCCACCCCCTTCCTCTATTCCTGGAACCCAAATCGTTGTTAAATAAAATCTGAATTTGTGAGTAAGCTGTGGTGAGCTTTTGCAGTACTTCCGAGATATGAGTATTTACGAGATTAAAAAACACATAACTATGTTAAAATTGTTATAAATTTTAACTACAAATTTAAATCAAGGATCTTTGAGCAATAAATGTCATGTAATACTTTTTGTAAAAAAAGTGTATGTGTGGTGGTGGTGGGGGGGGGGGGGGGTGCAGCGTATTAGGAACACAGCCTTTTATCTGGTAATAAAGCATTTCCTGGACAATACCAAGGCATTTAAAATAGCTTTGAACCTGATTTGTATTTCTGCTCTAGGTCCTCAGCTGCAAGCCGTCGCTACTGAGTGGCAGACAGGTATATTGAAACTGTCATTTGTAAATGAGAATTTGTTAGCGAGATTAATTAGCCAATCCACTCCGAATGCGAGGTCCATCCAGCTCGCTCCCAGTTTGTGCCGGTGGGGCGCGCTTGCTGTCCTGTCTGTCTCCCTTGGCTTTGAAGCTTTGGAAATCTGCTCTCTCGCTGTCTCGCTTGTCCCCTTTGACTTCTCGCTGGCTGTGGCCGAGGATGTTTTGCTGATCCACAGTCAGATTTGTATATGAACCTCAGCATCCTTGCCCCCTATTCCCGTGCCCCCTCCATGGCCCCCCCTCCCATTTTGCCGCAGTACCTGACCTATATGGGACAAGAGAGTAGAGCTAAGGGCAATGTGATCAGTTGAACACCAGCCACTAGAGGGCACCGTTCAGCCTGCTACTCGCATGTCCTGGAAAGTCGAGGGGATTTTGGACCCTCACTCTTCCTGCACTGGTGACCTGTGTGCGGTACACATCTTCTGGTGTGCTTCTGCCTGACATGTAGCCCAACTGCAGCTGCACCTGTTACATGTCACAGGTGAGAGGAGAGTCCATGTATTCCTGAGCAGTGTTGGTCTTATTGAAGCTACCCTGCAAGCCACAGGAACAAGGAGACGAGAGAGGGTGAGTGACAGCCGGAGAGGAGGAGCAGGTGAGCTAGCGAGGAAGGGGGCTCAGCGGGGCGATGGAAGATGTCTTGGAGTTTAATTGCCTGTTACATGTTTTTTAAATCGCCATGGAATGATATCGATGAAATAGAGATGAGCGTAACGGTTAGCGAACAGGTCTGGTGTGTCACCCTCACTTGCAAGCTCCTTGGGAGCCCGGTGTGTCTCCGTCAAGGCGACTGACACTGTGATCTATCAGTGCTGTCAGCGATGCCGTTGAGGCTGTGAATGTTTCCATGGTAACAGGCCACCTCACTTACACACACAAATACATCCGACACATTCAGGTACGCACACAAAAGCGCTGTATCTTCAACTGTAAATGTAATGTAAAATTTAAAGTCTGCTATAGGCTTGGGCATTTATTTAGGCCAGTGCACTGCAATAGCACAAGATTTATCGTCCTTATCAATATTTATCGTTATTGAAACAGTCATGAAGTCTGCCTGGAATGACAGGCTGTTTGTGTTGCGTTGTTAGAATCACCTAACTGCAACTAACTGAGTGGATCTAACCCACAGCTGTTGCTTTGTTAGAGCCTCCTAACTGGGCTCTGCACTGAGCCCGAGTCCTGCCAGGCAGCTGAGGGTTCCCGGTGGTTCTGACTCACAGCTGTGGCGTTGTCCTCATGCTCCCCGCTCTGTGCACCCTTACCAGGCCTTCGGCACTTGGCACGCTTTCTCTTCACAGATCAGTAAGCACATGGTGGTGTTGTAGTTACCCTGCTCCCTTAACGTTCTAGCTGGCCCCAGTCGACACCTGTCCGTTGGTCGGTGGAGCGAAGCCCCATGACAGTTGTCTGAGGACTCTAGTTATTTTCGCCCTGGCTGGTATTCAGGGGGGCAAATCAGACCCAGGCCCTAGGGTCCTGTCCCAGATGGACGTATGACGGTCGGAGTGCCTCTCTGTTGAGTTGTTTTAATATAGCCCTTTGAGCAAAATTTTCCATTAAATCAAAAAGGGAACCGTGAACGTGTGTGGTTTAAAAAGAGTACCGTGTTTACAGCATGATTACCTTGATTTTACACATGTGAGCACGCTGCCATCAGAGTCTCAGTTCCCTCTTACACCACCTGCAGTTCCCTTATACACCATCTGCAGTTCCCACCTACACCCCCCAGTCCCAGTATAAAAGGCCACCAAAGTCCACTAGAGACATAGTCTTTACTTTCTTTGGTATTACAAGGCTGTCTGCCCATACTCCTTTGCAGATACACGAGAGCCCTAATTATTTTAATGAGGTATCTCTTTATTAATGTCACAGTCATGAGTGGGTGAAGTCGTTCGCACATGAATCAGTGTAGCATGCGAGACTGAGGTGTGTATGAGGACATTTGTTGTTTGGCCCGTCTCTGATAATGAGGTCTGGACCCGGCATCAAAATGCTCTTCCCCATAGACCGGTCCTGATTCAAGTGCCTCTCTCATCTCTTATTGACATTACTTACCGTGCGTGAGCGAGCCATCGGTTCTGAAGACAGCAAGGCGTTTAATGCTCCAGCTCCATCGATCTCCTCAGTACTTTTTTCTGCCAGTCATTACCAGTTCATTTGTCGCCTTGTCTTCTTCCTGTACCTGCTATGGTTGAGATGTCAACATTCCTTTGTGACAGAAAAGGCGTGTGGGCAAACGCCCCATTTCACAGAGCCCCCCGCACTCTGGAAAGCTCCTCCGTCTCCATGGATTCCTCACAAAACTCCCCCATTCACAGCAAGATCAGTCGGACGAGTGCCCACTCCGGCAAGCCAATCCCCTCCATGAGTGCACGTCCCTGGCATCACAGTGCATTAGGGTGGTTTAGTCATTAAGGTATTGAACCCGTAACCAGACGTTTGCCGGTTCATTATTTTACACCACATTGCTGGTCACCTATATCCAAAGCATCTCTCAGATTTCTATACATTTATACAGCTGGATATTTACTGAAGGTTTTTGAGTTGAGTGCCGCGCTTAAGCATACAACAGCCATGGTGGGATTTAAACCTGCAACCTTTGGGTTACAAGCTCAACACCTTAACTACAGCTACACCATAGCTGCACCACAGCTACCCCAGTTCAGATCAAACCATACCATGGTTATTTACCGCTCAGACACCAGGTCCTATTTATCCTGCTAGAGGAGAGAAGCACATTGGGGTGAAATGTCGTCATGACTCCTGTTCCTCCTCTCCCTCCTCACAGCACAGTCTGATGAAGCAGAGAAGCCCCGGACATCGCCCACCAAGGAGAGCAAGGCTCGTCCACCCCAGCGCCACTCCAGCAGCTGCCTGGTCAACACCAAGCCGTGTTCGGTGGAACAGTGCCTCCCAGTGGTGGGGGAGCGAATCGACCCATCCGTGCCCCTCGAGAGCCAGTTGTAAGTGCCACTCATCACCCATAAGCCCCTGTAGGGTTTAGATTAGCTGGGTCAGTAAGGGGAGAGTTTTGGTTCAGTTAGCCGTGCGTTTGGGTTCATTTAGGGTAGAGTTTGGGTTAAGTTAGGGGTGAGCTTGAGTTCAGTTAGCGGTGAGTTCAGTTAGTTATACTTTAACCCAAAAGGATCAATGACACTTCCCATCTCAAACATCCTCCTTCCCTGACTTTCCCTCCCTACCACTGTTCTCCTCACAGCTGGTACCATGGAGCGATCAGCAGGACCGACGCCGAGTCGCTGCTCAGACTGTGCAAGGAGGCCAGCTACCTGGTCCGCAACAGCGAGACCAGCAAGAACGACTTCTCCCTGTCCCTTAAGTAAGGCTGATGTATAGCCTCAGTCTGCTCCATCTCCTCAATCTGCTCCCTCAGCTCCATCACCTCCATCACATCCCTCACTCCATCACATCCCTCACCCCCATCGCCTCAAACTGCTCCATCGCCTCCATCATATCCCTCACCTCCATCGCCTTAATCTGCTCCCTCAGCCCAATCACCTCTATCACATCCCTCACCCCCATCGCCTCAATCTGAGTGCCACACCATTCACTAACCTGCCCTGGAGGTGTTTGACTTCATAAATATATGAATAGTGATGATTTAATGTAGACATTAACAATAGTAACAGCACATAAAAACATAGCAGTCATGGATAATGGAAGATTCTGGGTGTTTTGATGTCTGCACCCAGGCCGCATACTCCCTGCAGGGCTTGTAGAACTTCTTCTGTCGCTCTGATACACACAAGATGCCTCCCTTAATCACCCAGAAAGATAATCGTTGAAAAAAGACAGATTGTCATCCCTAGAATTTCACACACAACAGAAAGGGGCGGATCCCATCTGGGGAAGGCTCACTGGAGAGCTCTTCTTCACCGTTTCGGCTGACAGGCTGGTAATTTAATCAGGCTGGCCTTGGCCTCTGGGTCTGCCCAGGGAAAACTGTAGAGTGGATGTGCTGGAGGAGACTGAAGTGGTTTTGTCCCTCCCACCTGCAGCTGGGCCCCTGGTGCCAGCCATGATCACAGTGAAGTTAGCAGTAGTCCAGCCAATCACAAGGAAGATAGCAATAGCCCAGCCAAGATCACACTGAAATGAGTCATCGAGGAAATGCCAAGCGATCTGTGATCTCCGGTCTCAGCGACTACACCTGTGTAACAACGACACTCGCTGTGTCCAACGACACTCGTGTAACTCTGACCTCACCAGCGATCCTTGTGAACCTTATCAAGTCCCCTGGAAGGCAGAACCTTTGTTCTCGAGATCGCTCCAGTGTAGAGACAACCTCCAGCTTGTGAAAAATTGATGACGCCATTAGGCAGACAGTTTGCGCCCTGCATCATTGATGAGCACAAAAGCCTCTCCGAGTTCTGAGTCCAGCTTTGGGTGGCAGTCGTGGTGTTTAACATGTTCCTGTTCAGGGGCCACTTTCCCATGCTGCTCTCTAACTGCAGGAGTAAGAAGCTCTGTTGTTAATTAAAGGAAAGACATAGCGGATTCTATATATTAGTCACCTTTTTCGTGGTCTGTATCCAGACTGAAAGCCTTTATTTCCCTGGTGGGCTGAGATCCAACCCTATGATTCTAAAATGATGTTTGGAGCTGTCCTTCCAAACAAAAATCTGGTTGTATCATGTTTAATCCCTTTTCTTAAATATAAATGCTACAACAGACTATTCCCATGCTAGGAGGAGCCTAAACAAAAAAGAGTTTCCTTTTTTGGATAAACTCCTCCATTGTATTGGTTAAAATAAGCCCTGGGTTGTTGTCAAGTCCACTCATTAATGACAATTATATTCACCACAAGATGTTCAAAAGTGATTTCAGGTGAACAAGGGTTAAGTGGTGTAATCTCCCTCACCCCTGGCAGTTCAGCTGATAGTCAGGTATTACCATCATTATACCATCAGGTCCCTTTTTTTCGCCTGGCAGGAAAACTGTGTTGTGTAAGCAGCTTAGGGAGTTTTCAGCCAGCATCGTTTCACTATTTTTAGCGTTTGTTCTTCCTTAAAATTATTGTAATCATTTCTTATCACGTTACAGAGGTGCTGCAAATTTGTCACAACTTTATCAGTTTTGTTTACATCATTTACAAAGTGAGTTGTTAGATTGGCAGTTTTCCCAGGCAGACTGTTTTCCTTTTATCGACAGAAAATGGAAATTTTTTAATTAATTAATGCTTGCATTACCACTGTGTTCTTATTTATATATTTCTTATATTTAATTGAATGTATAGATCGTAGTGAGAGAACTTTGCTGAGGAATGGCAGAGAAGATCTAAAGAACCTCCCTGTTTTAGTGAGAGAACTGGGCTGAGGAATGACCGGGAAAATCTAAAGAACCTCCCTGTTT
>JAOYSI010062894.1:0-28407 GCA_025775065.1 Hiodon alosoides | reverse complement strand
CAAACCCACAGTCCACACAGACAGGCTGGACACCTGTCAAACCCACAGTCCACACAGACAGGCTGGACACCTGTCAATACACAGCACGCACAAACAGGCTGGACACCTGTCAATACACAGCACACACAGACAGGCTGGACACTTGTCAAACCCACAGTCACACAGACAGGCTGGACACTTGTCAAACCCATAGCACACGCACGCACGCACAGGACACTAACCTGCAGGGAGAACAGGCCAGACACCTGTTAAACACACACACAGACACACACACACACACACACACACACACACACACACACACACACACAGGCTGGACACCTGTTAAACACACACACAGGCTGGACACCTGTTAAACACACACTCACCTGCAGGGAGGACAGGCTGGACACCTGCAGGGCCTGCTGCAGCGCCTGGTTGAAAAGGTCGTTGGTGATTGGGGTTCCCGCAGGCACGGGGGACACCCCGGAGGAGGTCCCCTGGCGAGGGACACAAAGACATACACCCTGAGCGCCAAGTCTGGTAGCTATCACCCTAAAGAATGACACTAATGTACTTTAAATTTTGTTAATTAATACTATGCTAATTAATAGAGTTTTTGCTTTTCCCTTTTCTTGCCTGGGCACTCTAACTGCCCTGATAGGGACATGACAGCTAGCCACTAGACTGCAACTCTATTGAGCAGGCTAGAAAGCCCAACAACAATCTGTGTCCCGGCTGCTTTGTGTGAATGTGCTCTGTTCCATCAATTCTAAAAACAACAGGCAGGTCCATGGGGGTGGGGGGTGGGGGATGGGGTGACATACCTGGTTTCCTGTGGTGGGTGTGACGGCACTGCTCTCAGGGGTACTGGCCAGGGCCAGGGCGGTGGCCAGCTCGCTCTGTGTGATTGGCCGGGGACCCACCGCTCCGCTGTAGCCTAGGGAGGCTGGCCGCACCCCGGCCACACCTCCCATGCTCGTGGACGGTCCAGAGCGATTCCCCTGGTCATCGAGACAACCATGGACGACAGTACAAGAGAGAAAGTAAGTACAGCAACGATTGACCAGGTGCAGAGTGCTTCAATGGAAGCCAACATCTTGGTATGACACCGACAGTGGGAAGGCAACATCACGACAATAGCACATGGATACACTTTTTTTTTTTAAACTGCATTTCCCAGCAAAGTCTTACCGCCTGGAAGTCCTCTTCATCATCGGACATGCCTTCCAACATGAATCCGCCTGCGAAAGAGGATTCATGAGTGAGTGCCAATGCTAATCTGCTAACGCTCACAGCCCCAAGGGGAGGGTTAGTTCGTCTTACCTGGCATGTCGCCGTAGGAGCTGGACGACACGTTGCGGGAGGAGCCAGCGCTCGGCTGAGCAGGCACGCTGCCAGCCACCGAATGCAGCACCAGGACGATGGCATTGACCAGCGCGGGATGAGAGCCCATCAACCTGGAAGCCACCAAGAAAATCGGCCGTTACTCTCCAAACTGGTGTATGGGAAACACCAGTGGACAAACTACAGTCCATGATTTCACTCTGATGTTGTAAATCCAATTAGAGGTCATTTCGAAATTAACAATAATGGAGAAACTTACACGTCAAGCATGCTGGGATCGGCAAACTGAACAAAGAGGTCTTTGTCTTGGAGCACTCCTGAAGAAAATGAATCAGAGGAACGGAGTAAGTAAAAAATAAGCACAGGTTGTCCTGGAAACACTTATTTTTTTCCACAGTGGTTTATCACCGTACCCAAGCTCTCTTTTTGTCCAGATGGTACTTGCCTAGGGATACAGGGTCGTTTCTCAGCCCTGGCGTGGCGGCTATGATCTGCTCCAAAGACTCTTTATTGTTGAGCATCTTAAACACCTGGAAAGTGTGGTGGAAAACAATGAAGGTTTACACTCTCAAAAAGACTGGTTAAGATACAAGACTTGACTACAGACAATTTCTCTCAAAATACTTACTCTCCAAGTACGACATTACACTGCTACACTGAACTTTCCTTCAATGCAGCACTCTCAACGAGATCCAACGAGTGAAGACCTTAATCTTTGCACTCCCCACGAGTCTTACCGAATCTCTGTAAGCTGTGCTGGTGTGAAGCGCTGCCTGTAACACACGGAATTCCCGGGCAGCAGCAGCTCTGTCCACTGGCTCTGAGGTAAGAAACACCAAGGGTGATGGCAGGTGTGTGAGTAGGAATGTTAAAGTGTGATTACATTTTTCACTCCAGTTACTGTTGTAAGAATTGCTGTTCCTGGGAACTTTTATCATTACTTTGGATGAAAGCGTTAGAAATTAAGAGAAGAAGAAACTAAGAAATGAGCTACTAAGTTTTAGAATTTGTCTGGAAGGCAAGGACATCCGACACCCACCTGGCTTGACCTCTTGCTCTGGCCAGGATTTTTTAAGAATGTGCACTGTGGATCCCGGCAGGATCCCATAGGAGTCTAAAGTCAGCTCGTCCTTCAGTTTCCGGCCGCAGTACACTAATTCTGTAACACCAAATGTACCCCTGAACTTGCACTCCATCGCGTACGTTAACCATACTGACGTTGCGACTTAAGTTCAAAATGGGGACCATGATTGCAATTCCGATTTTCTGACTGAAGTCGAACAATCCATACAAAGGAATAGAAATACTAACCAATGAGATCTGGGTCCGGTACTGAATCGGGTAACTGAGCCGCGACTAGCTGTTTAAGGGTGGCAACTCGGTACTCGCCGGGGGCCACGTCTCCGGGCTCTGTCTCTGGGAACTGCAGCATCGACTTCGGCAGAGAGGGCTGGTCTATTAGCTTTAATGACAGACGCCATTCCGGGATTGCCATCCCGCTAGTAAAGAACCGAGTAGGGGAAAAAACGAAACGACTTTTGCTCACTAGCTGGATAGCTAACTTTATTGCCAAATCACAGTCTAGCTATTTTTCCTTTTAAAATACTATAAAGAGCTACAATGTCAGCCAGCTATAAAGCAACGCAAACGCATCAAATAAATACATATAACAATGTCTCAAGCCCGAAAATGTACCAAGTAGATTGTTTACCAATGACTACTACCGGGACTTTTTGTGACGTATATTTAACCGACGAGAACAACTATATGTTGCTATACCGCCACCTACTGGATTGGCGTTTAGTTCGACGAGAAGCCTTTTCTTCTTGTCAAATACTTTGTTAATAAACTAAAAATACGCTGTGCATCGCTTATCAAGGCTTCTCAGATTGTGCAATATTTATTGATGGTTTACAATTTGTACGTGAGGTAAAATTCAAGTCAGATTTTAATGATTTTTTTAAAAAATCTTTCTTTCTGTTAATTTGAATAATAAATTAAAAGAGATAATAGGCCAACCCCCCTATCCCCTCAACCCCAGGTTAGACAGTTCTCGGACGCCACATCACCCTGTTGACTCCAGCCCAGGTAACGGGTGACCCAGTACCCTATGTTACAGGCCATGTTTTTCTGTGCCCAGTGGACACCGGTTCGTTAAACACGCCCAGACACTGGGAGTACTGAAGCTGCCTCTCCTGCTTCTGAGATGGGGGGTTGCTGTGGATGTGTAACTGGTGAGAATACAAACAGGAAACGTTCTCAGCGCCTCATGACTACTTATTTCATTGAACGTTGCATGATCCCCCCTTGTTGTACTCTACACCCAGTTCCTCTGGTGACTTTTGTCAGAATTTACAAGGGACTTGATAAGGGCAATCTGCGTGTGTACACCTCATTGATATCCAAAATAGGTGGACTCCCGCATACATACTCTACACAGTGATGCTTAAAGTTCGAGGGAGACGGATTTATTAAATAATCTGCATAAATTTACTAACACCAGTTGTTGTTTCTCTCACATTGTTTTTTGACATTATCAGGTGCCAGTGATCTCAAATTTTAAAATCTTTTTGACAAAAATACATTCTACTAAGTTAGACATGATACTGCAAGTGTCTAATCTAAACTAAGGACTACTGCAGATCTGAAGGACTACTGCAGATCAAGTGCTGAGCAAATAAACCATGCACACAATTATCTAACAAAAACAAGTCTACACTCAATGACACAAGAACTGAATGAGTTCTTCTGTTCACCCACTATTCCTTTACACCTCACTCTGCAGTGGACCATATCCACAGACTTTGAGGAACAGCTTACCCCTCGCTCAGCAGTGGACCCTTTCCACAGACTCTAAGGAACAGTTTACCCCTCGCTCAGCAGTGGACCATATCCACTGGAACAGCATGAAAATTTAGCAGTGACTTCCTGGTCATAACTCTAGTCATGTGACATGGACTTTTCTCTCCCTTTCCTAAATTGTGGCAGAGTATGGATTCCTCTTCTGCACACTCTAGTTTTCTCTGCCTATCTCTGCCTACTCAACATTTCAGTGACTTACAAACTATACATTAATACATCTAGAAGAGAAATACAGACATAATCAGGTTATTTCTCTGTCTTCAGGAACATTTAATAAAATAAAGAACAGATGTTCGGACATCTGTCTTTAGCTAATGTATAAATTAACCATTAATTTATTCATACACTTCTAGTAGAAAACAGCCAGAATAAAACCTTGTGTTTAATAATGTGACACAAACAACAAAAACACACAATGGCAAGGTTGTTGACGTGGCTACATTCAGATAAATAACACGGAAAACTATATTTATATCTTTCAAAGTAAGGTAGTTTTATTCTGAGCATGTGAAAGGCTGACAGGACGGCCGGAGATCGTTCAAAGTAATTTAGGTAGGTTTATGATGTGGTTGCGTATTTTAAATGGTGAATACTGTTATGTTGCCAACGATTGCATGGATATATTTGGTTAAATTCGCTCATGGGAGAAAGCTGATTCGAGGTTCCTGCCCCAATCGATGACGTTATGCTGGTGGACAAACCACCACACGCAAAGGAGGGGTCAGTCCTCCACATCGGCTTCGAACGAATCCGCCCGAATCTAACTGTAGTCTTTGAAAACTAGTTTTGGTGTGCTATCAATTATCTGAACTCAAAGGAAAATCTATACCTCTCACGCTTTTAGCTACGGAAACACAAACGTTACATTACGTAAAAGGATATTTTATTAATATTTATTTCGTTTTTAGAATCACTGTCGCTGGTTGGTTGCTGGTGTGCACGTTTTTCTTTTCTAGGTAAGTTTTCAAATTTTATTCTTATTTGAGTTTATTATCTTAAAGAAATTGACGCAGATCAAGAACTTATTCTTAAATTACTTTAAAATATATATATATATTTTACTCCCATTGTTATATGCCAAGCCTTATAATACAGTGGTCTAGCAGTGAAATATTAAAATAGGAACTCGATATTAAAGAGAATATGACATGTCTAGTTTATTATGTCCTCCAGCTAATTTTAGTTTTGAAGTTCAGTGTAAACTCAGTATCATGAGAAAGATAAAGAGTGCAATACTACTTATAATTAATTACAATAAGTATTACTAAATACATCTAACGCTACATTCTTCGGTTGGGGATAAATGTCAACCAAGAGCACAATATTTTTCAATATTACATCAAAATATACGTGCTGTAATGACTAATGAAATGCATATATATTAACGTGAATGGTACTCAAAAAGGACCAGCCTTTGTTGCAAAAAAACACCTCCGTTGACTGTGGTAGTAGTTGATCCTCGGAGACAGAAGACAATGCAGGTGGTTAGATTAGACATTAGACGATAGTAGGCGGGACAGTTTTGTGTCTGTTTTAGGGGAAACCGATGCATTTTTCGAACTGCCGTGGATTTGGAAATTATTATATTATAAAAAGCACTATAGCCCGAGAGCCATTATTTGTGCTTCAGTTTCAAGACCCAACGGCTGAATTACTTGGAATAATTAGTCCTGTTTTTTGCATGAATCTGAAAATTGCCTAGACCCACGAGTCGGGGGTTGTAAGAATTGTCAAAGTGATAATACGTTACTGCCACGCTGTAAATAATAACAAACTGGTTTAGTTACTCAATTTATATATGTAAACCAAACTACTGTGTTAGAATCTGTTAACAAATAATTGTCCACAGGCGTTTAGTTTTTGAAATTCATATTTTAGTGGCCTGTAGCTAATCGTATACATACTTGCCATTTATGGACTCATAAGATAGCATTCCATTGCGTCAGCTGTCGTTATGTTATGATGGTATTGTAACGGGCTCCGTTTATTCCGGTGGAGACCCACCTATTAAAAATATTAAATATAAAGGTTTGAATGAGTTTTCCGGTGTCTACCACAAAGTCATGTGACGTCCTTGATTTGTCTGACGGGACAGTCTAGTGGGAAGCGTTGACTCAGCCTTAAAAGGGACGGGTGAATCAATTTTATGGGTTTGAAATTTGAAGGGGGGTCCGGTCAAAATGGACCGTTTGGAGCTTCTTTTACTAGGACAGTGTTCACGAGGATTGTAGCAGGTTGGAGAGCGTCTTTCAAAACTGGAAGAGGAGTTCAACTGAAGTTTTCGTCTTTGTTCGAAAAACCAATACGTCGTCGTCTTTGGAGGTTAAGACGCGAGACTCCCGTTTTAAAGCAAACAAAAATACCTCGGATTTATTTTTAAAAGATTAAAGTATTCGAAATGAGAGATCCTGTTGCTCTTCTTTAAAGTTTTAAAAGCAGATTCAACTTGGTTTTACCTTTCTGGTTATAAAATATCCTATATATTTTATTATTTGAATAAATAATAAAATAAATTAGGAACATTTACAATGACACATCTTTGAATGTAGGGCAGTATTACTTAATCTCTAAGTAAATATCTGATAGATCCGTAGCTCTGTGATGGAAGGAAAAAAGAGAATAGATAATTCAAGAAAGACAAATTAATAAATAAAACACATTTATTTTATGTAGAAGACAAAATTTGAGTGTCTGATCCAGCAAAGTTCAAACTGATATCATGGTGAATGTGTAACTACAAACCTTATTAAAACTCCTGGGGATTAATTTACGGCCACGCTTGATTGGATCTTTGTGTGTGTGTGTATGCTTTAATCCCTGTTCCCCAATGCTAAAGATGAAAGCGGTAGGTTATGCTCAGCAGGGAATCTGATATAATGACCTAAGCTGTGTTTAACGCTGGGCCATAAAATATAAGTCGTTAGAAAGATCAAAAAGATAGGCCTAGCCCATCTGTTGTACAGTGTAATGGAATATGGGAACAAACAAACCCAGAAGTTGAGCATCTCCAACGATTTTGAGTGTGGCCCTCTTTTACGACGGCGTCTTTTTTTTCCTAAGAAAAGTGGTGTAGAAGTGGATGGAGGACATTTGGCGGTACGAGGTAGGAAGCCTGTATTATAGGGGCTGCCTGCTGCACTGGTGTTTTTACACCTGAAATCCCTTGAAATACCGATCAGTTGATGGATCAATAGGATGAGATCTTTGCTCGCTGTTTGTTTAGCAAGACTGTTTTCGCCCACATGGGACTGATATTCAGAGCAGCTGTGAAATCACTTTTACATTACTATTTTCTTAGCAGACTTACAGAGCTTCCAAAGAGACTTAAAGAGTTTACGGTCTCTTCACCTATACACTGACAAAACTTATGGTCTCTCCACCTATACCCTGACAAAGTTTACGATCTCTCCACCTATACACTGACAAAACTTACGGTCTCTACATGTACACAGCTTACAGTTCACCTGTAAACTTATACAGTTAAGTGTCTACCCCTATACACTGACAAAGCTTACGGTCTCTACATGTAAACAGCTTACGGTCTCTTCACGTGTAAACTTATACAGTTAAGTGTCTACTCCTATACACTGACAAAGCTTACGGCCTCTTCACCTGTACACTTATACAGTTAAGTGTCTACCCCTATACACTTATACGCAGAAAACCTTTTGTAGCAGTGCATAGTTTAATTTGCTTGGCTGCCTTTATTGTAGAGTAGCACAGCTGGAGCTGGAGTTAGTAGTCAGAAGCTGCTGCCTGATCGTATTTAAAGCATTATTGTAAAAACAAGTTTCTGCTGAGCTAAGGTGTAGACTCATGGTAAAAACCATCCAACCCAAACATGGGTTTTGCTTTGCCTTGCTTTCTGTGGCAATGCTGAGATAAAAGCATTATAAAGCATAGTCTCTTCCATGCAAAGCTGAAGCAATGGAAACGACTGATGGTGAAGTAACATCGACATCGTCTTGAGCTGGACGACCAAGAAAACTTACAGGCGATGCTATTGGAGGTGTATTCCTGGGAGTGCTGCAGACTGTGTTGTGTGGGACTTTGAACGCCTTTGTGGTTTTGAGTAGGTCTGAGTGACATAGAGCGACTGGACCAGGCTTTGTGGTCACGGAAAGGTCTGAACGGGGCTTTGGCACTGGTGTGTGAGGGAGACTTCCAGAGTGCGCGTTGTGCCTTCCTGCGTAGAGCTTTACCACGGTTTCCTGCGTGCATCTGTGTATGTGTGTGTGTTTGTGTGTGTGTGTGTGTGTGTGTGTGTTTGTATGTGTGTGTGACAGAGAGGGTGGACATGCTAACTTAAGACTGGAATAGGAAGCAAAACCAGCAGAGAGGAAGAGAACAAGGATGTCAGTGGAAATGAGTGGTGATTCCTGTTTTCCTCTTTATAAAGGCTTCAGACAAAGCACTATAATTTTCTGTCTCTAGTTGTCTGTTCTATTATCATCGTGGTTACTGTAACAGTTTTCATGTGTAATACGTTTGCCAGTTTCTCTCTAAATTGGTCAGATCACAGGGAAATAAATGGATCATTATAGACTATTGCGGATTCAGCAAATACTCTTAGGCTCCTTCACTAGCCTCAAAAAAATCCCACATACAACTGAGTGCGTTTCTACGTCTGTAACTGTGTGTGTGTGTGTGTGACTGTGTTTGTTTGTACATCTGTTACTTTATGCGTGACAACCGACTGTGCATTTGTGCATCTCGTTAACCTTGTGTGTTTGCACACTACCTGTGCTCACTGTTTGTGTGGTCGTGTCTCCCTGCAGAGTAGTAGATGAGGGGAGTCTAGGCCATGGAAAAGGTGACCATCCTGCTGTCTGCCCTGCTGGCCCTCCCAGCTCTTGGTAAGTCCTGCTTCTCTCGTCAGGCCCGGCGCTATGGGGAGATCAAAGCAGTAGAACTGTTTACAGCGCTACCCTCAGACCCTCGTAGTCATTATCCTCTGCAACAGTTGCTTTCTGACTCAAGTTCTTTATTTTAACCAGTGACTCAGAGCGTGGTCTAGTCTGTCTCTCTACAAAGAGGGTGTTTTGTTTGGTAGGGCTGGGCAAGGTTTAACAAGCCACTGTTAAACACTTTTTTCGGCAATCTGCTAGGGCAGGCTGGGGCTTTCCTCAGGGCTGGACAGGAAATTAGATTTTTTTGCGAAGCAGAAGGAGGAGGCGATGCCTTCATTTGTTAATTTGTACTTATTATGGGGGCCGGCTGACTGAGGCTTGATGCAAGGTTCACCGGACGGAGCCATAGAGCTCCGCAGCTCAGCACCAATTCTGGAAACCTATGGATCCTCAGTGAATTGGCCTCCGCATGGAACTCCTTCCAATGGAGGTAGAATGTAAGACTGTGTGTGTGAATGGGCAGCGCTCCAGACCTCTGAAGACCTGAGTTTCTCACAGTACACAGATGTATGTCGGCTTGGGTTTAACTTATTATTGATTTAAGGGCATTCTTAATAACTGTATTAATGGTGTTGCATTGTCGTGACTCATTTACTCATTTAAAGCACTGAGATTTTCTTGAAACAGCAAGTGCTATTCAAAAATAAGTAGTATTATAATTTATTATTCTGTAAATTTAACTAATGACCACAACAAATTAGAGGACTTAGAAGCGCTAAAATACTGAGTGATGAAAATATGTGCTCAGGCTGGCGTGACTTTTGAGGTTTTGCCATTTCCCTACCCACCCTCACACCCTACCCACCGTTGTCGGCTTCACCTGGTATAAGGCTAATTGATTTGGTAGACAGAGAAAGGGGGTGCTTTATTTAATCAAAAATTCCATTTAGGCATAGGCTATTATCCCATACCACTAATTGGATTGTGGCCAAACAAACCAAGGTTTTAAAAAACTCGACTGTTATGTTCATGTCTTATGAAAAGTAAGTCATATTGTGCATCGCCTTTACTCTTGCGGTTAGCGGCCTGCGGCTCTTTTCCCCAAAATGGCCTTTACTCCTGCGGTTAGCGGCCTGCAGCTCTTTCCCCCTAACGGCCTTTACTCCTGCAGTTAGCGTCCTGCGGCTCTTTTCCCCAAAATGGCCTTTACTCCTGCGGTTAGCGTCCTGCGGCTCTTTCCCCCTAACG
Organism: Hiodon alosoides; assembly: GCA_025775065.1. Lineage (NCBI taxonomy): Eukaryota > Metazoa > Chordata > Actinopteri > Hiodontiformes > Hiodontidae > Hiodon > Hiodon alosoides. The sequence goes on along the minus strand of JAOYSI010062894.1, from coordinate 18,121 downwards.
GCCTTTACTCCTGCGGTTAGCGTCCTGCGGCTCTTTCCCCCTAATGGCCTTTACTCCTGCGGTTAGCGTCCTGCGGCTCTTTTCCCCAAAATGGCCTTTATTCCTGCGGTTAGCGTCCTGCGGCTCTTTCCCCCTAATGGCCTTTACTCCTGCGGTTAGCGGCCTGCGGCTCTTTCCCCCTAACGGCCTTTACTCCTGCAGTTAGCAGCCTGCGGCTCTTTTCCCCAAAATGGCCTTTACTCCTGCGGTTAGCGGCCTGCGGCTCTTTCCCCCTAACGGCCTTTACTCCTGCGGTTAGCGGCATGCTGCTCTTTCCCCCCCAACGGCCTTTACTCCTGCAGTTAGCGGCATGCTGCTCTTTTCCCTAAAATGGCCTTTAACGCTGCTGTTAGCCAGATCCATTCAAGTTCGATTTGATACCAAGCCCAAGGGGGTCTCGAATCAGAATCAGGACAGACTCCTGATCCGAGACCAAACGAATTGTCAAAACAGCCATCCTACCATTATCCAATCGTAATTCAAAGGATTTAAAAGCCAATAGGTGTTTAAACAATGGTGCAGCAGGTGATTGACCAAATAAACCAACTATCCAGAGCAGGGAACCTAGAATACAGACAATGTGCAGTTGTTTTTTTCATGTAAATAAAAAATCAGAAGAGTTTGAAGTACGGCTTCCCATCACCGTTTCTACCCAAGACTTTGTTACAAGCTCCAACGTTATTAACTCAGCTCCAGAGACTCTGTGGGTTTGAGTCTAGTTTTGATCATACCAGATCATACTCCGCACCGGTGGCAGCTCTGGGGGGCGTCCTGAGGGGCCCTTATCTGCCCTGATCCTCCCTCTCGTGTAGGCAGGAGGATCCAGGAACTGATACACGCTCCACTGCTAGCGCATCCAGTGGTCGGAATCACTGTTGCTTTTTTTTGGCAGGAGTGCTGTGTCATTGTGTGGATCTTTGGTAACTCCAGAGTAGGTTGTTATCTGAGTACGGATGCTCCGGTTTAAAGTTGAGCTGCTGTTGGTGTGCTTGACACTGTGCCGGCAGGCGTGAGTCTTTTGTGAAATTGCCTATTTCCTGTTCTCCTGTTTGCTATGTGCTTGTGTTAACAAATACTAATACTCCCTTGAAACTTTTTGCAGAACAATTCTCTTAGAACAGTGGTTTTTCAAAACCTGTCGTGGCATACCCCCGTGTCTGCTTGTTTTCATTCCAACTGATCTTAATTAATCAAGTTCTTAATTAAACTTTAAAGACATAGCCGACATTGCTCTTTAACAGGTGAAGATATTTAAGGTAAAGGTTTGATTAAGTAACTGACAGCTCAGCTGTGGCGAAAACAAGCAGACACAGGGGTACAGGAGGACTGGAACTGAAAACCAGCAGACACAGGGGTATAGGAGGACTGGAACTGAAAACCAGCAGACACAGGGGTACAGGAGGACTGGAACTGAAAACCAGCAGACACACCCCTCTCTTTGTGGATGCTTCCCTGGAATGTTGCCTAGAATCTTCTTACATTAGGTGCAGTGTAGTTGTAGAACCAGAAGGTGGCAGTATTATCTCACATTGTGCCAGGACATGGTGCTGGTGTGTCTGGCTTTTATTTGCTTGGTTTTAGTACAGAGCTGAAAAGCACAGGAACCAAAGCTTGGGAAATTTACTCCTATTCAATCTTTCTGCATCTTCACTCTTTTCACAATTTCCTCTCAGTAGTAACACAAGAGCCACATCCATCATAATGTCAATGTGTTTAAAAAAGCTCTCTTTGCAAGATAATTCTTCATCAGCTGGAAGCTGGAAGCTCTCATAATGACATCTTCTGGTCCATTTGGCCTCCTTTGTTGGACCAATGCTTGGTAAGTGTCTTTTTACGTTAAAGGCAAAACAGATGCTCCTGCCGCTGTAGCAGGGCTTCTCCGTGGCCCCACAGCCACCAGGCGCTAATGCAGAGTCTTCCAACCCTTTTAATGAGCCCAACCCCAGCATTATCATCTCTGAGGCAGTGGACCACGCCATGCCCTAATCCTCCGTTTACTGTCCGTTCATGTCGATCTTGTGGACCGACGGCCTTCAAAGGTCACGCCCCATTAATGGCCACTCGGCAATCACAACTCATCGGAAAGATGCACAACCCGATATGAGAGCCACTACCTCACAAGGAAAAGGAAAATAACCAGAGAGTGTTGCTTATTTGCTTTGACAAAGATCTTGGTGACTTTAAAACAAAGCAGAAAAACAAGGCGATTTTAATGAAAGACACTGTGGGTCATTATTGGTCCTGGCCTGTAAAAAAACAGGTGCTGAGTATGGAGAATATCAGAGAGTAAAGATGGAGAATGTCAGAGAGTAAAGATGGAGAATGACACAGAGTAAAGATGCCGAGTGAAGTTGGAGAATGTCACAGAGTAAAGATGGAGAAAGTCACAGAGTAAAGATACTGAGTAAAGATGCTGAAAGTCACAGTTTCTCGGGGTACCTGATACCTCTGTGTCTGAGGCAGAAAGATTTATTTAAATTTGAATTCCTTTTTTTTTTACCTCAAATACATAAGAAGTTATTTATAAACTTTTTAACTTACCAACACGCTATCCTACTGCTACAGCGGCGTGGGGGACAAAAGCTATCCTATCCTCGACAAGTTGACGGGCCTCTGACAAGAAGCAAAGGTGTGTTCAGAAATGCTTGTGTTCGTTTTAAAAAAAAACTATCCTGACTTTTTGCTTTTAATAAATAACCAATGACAAGGAACAGGGCCTTGGCACACAAAGGCCTGCTCCTCTGCTTCTATTCCTAATCGTAGAATATGCCCATTTTAAAACATCAGCCATGTGATCAGGCCTTTCTGTGGTATACATTTGGGTTGTGTGCAGGGGAACCTAATGAGCAGTGGATGACTGGGTTAGATGGACGGCTGCGTGTTGGTTGCTTCAATTTTGACTGCCTTCAAATTGATTTTTTAGTTTGTTTGTGGGAAAGTGAGGGTAGAAATGTATTTGAATGGTCGGTGATATTCTACATACCCAGTAGGTGGCAGTGTGTCTGCAGTCGAACTGCGGCGAACTTCAGTTCATGGTGGCCCAGTCCCTGATTGGGTAGCACAGTAATACATCTGCATGGCAATGGATGTCCTTCATGAAGAGCTCCTGACAATGTTTAATATTGTTCCAGACCACGGAGATGGGGGGCACCGTGATTAAATAAAAACTGCCAGGGAAACGATAGTTCACACTCAGTTTCTCCTCTAGAAATGCCAAAATGTTGATGCTGAAGTGGAAACGTTTGCACATTTGTCTAACCCAGTACCTTAGACAAAGAGAGTTTATTGATCCCAGCTGTACACAGCTAAAATGGAAACCCTTTAACCTGTTTAATTATTAAGGCTATCTCAAGATGATCTGTTTCTCTTCCCCTTTTCTCTTGCCTGTGTCTTTAGATGCCCTAGAGGTGCAGGTCCCGGAGCTACCAGTGGTGGCGCTCTTTGGACAGGATGCAACCCTAAACTGCTCCTTCGCCCCTGTCGCCACCCACAACGTCACTGACCTCGCCATCTTCTGGCAGCTGACTGACACCAAGCGGAGCGTGCACGGGTACTGGTCTGGTCAGGACCAGCTGACTGACCAGGGAGAGGGCTTCGCCAACCGAACCAGTCTGTTCCACGGCGAGCTGCGCAGAGGCAATGCCTCCCTCCTCCTGCGCAAGGTGCGCATCTCTGACGAGGGCAGCTACACCTGCTTCGTCAAGATGGAGACGCACGGCCGCGCAGCCCTGCTGCTGCAGGTGGCAGGTTAGTTAGAGCGGGCCTCTGAGTCGTAGAGTGCTTGGTACAGGTGAACCTCAGAGTGTCAAGTACTGGTGAACCTCAGAGAGCCCGGTACAGCTGAACCACAGAGCCCAGTACAGGTAAGTCACTGAGTGTCAGGTACAGGTTAGCCACAGAGAACCAGGTATGAGAGTCACTTGAGTAGCATACAGTGTGGTCAGTATCGTGCTTATAACAAATAAACTGAAAAAGAACAGCTGCAGGGTAACTTCCCCATCAACAGCATTCCACTCTTTCTCTCCAGCTCTCTCTCTCGCTAGTGCACACTCACCCCTCCTGGACAACTGAGCAGGTGTTACGCACAATCAATGCTTTAAAACAACGCAGAAATTGATCATAAACCTCAGTAATAATGTCAGCTATCAGTGGTGTCCTTGTTCGATAAGCCCTGGCAGCAGTTTCTACCACGGTCAATGTTTTCTGAGTCTGATTATTGGTGGTTAGTGTGACTGATTGACCATAAAATACTGGTCTGACTATGGGATCGAGGTCGCTTTATTCTGCTCTTAATAACAGCAGCACGGTCACACAAACTGCACATACACACACACACTGCACATACACATGCTCACACTCACAGACATGCACACACACAGCATATACACACACACTCACAGACATTCATACACAGAGCACATACACAGCACACACTCGTGTGCACACACAGTACAAATACACAGTCACACACAGGCATACTCCATTGTTTGCTTTGACATTAATTGGTCTGGGAATATAATTGGTATAGTTAGCTTTCTCCAATGTCTCTTTAGCTAGATTATAGACTTGGTGGTGGCCTGGAGAATACTGACTTAATACGAGCAGAGGGTTGCTGCTGAGAGTGCCTGGCTAAACTACTGTTATTGTTAGATCGCTCTGTTTTTGTTCATATCCTGAATAGTTAAAACCACTGTGCCAAATTAACAAATGACTTTTCCCTCACTGCCCCCCACCAGCCCCCTACTCCAAGCCTGTGGTAAACTTGGAGCCGGACTCGAACCTGCGGCCCGGCGACGAGGTGTCCCTGACCTGCCTGGCATATGGTGGGTTCCCGGAGGCAGGGCTGCAGTGGCAGGATGGGGTTGGGCACAACCTGACGGACAACGTGACCACCTCCTGGGTGGCCAATGAGGAGGGACTGTTCAGTGTGCGCAGCGTCCTGCGTTTGGTTCTGGAACCCGACAACACCTACAACTGCCGGCTGAGCAACCTCTTGTTGGGAGAAGAGGGCCACGCCTCCGTCACAGTCACAGGTGGGCGGCTTTCCATGCCCGGACACGCCCCAAGCGCACTTTTATTGGCCAATCATTATTTTACATTCCTTTTGTTTGTAGTCCTACAGAAGTGATTGGCACATGATTGTTTTGTATACTGTTGGAATCAATATATCAGTCAGGTTTGGTTTCAATGAGGCCAGAATCCTTAAATTCCCTCAAAACGCTTTATGATAATATAAAATTAAATAAATAAAATGAAGCTAAATTTCACTAATCACATCCAAGGACTTTCACTGTACTACATCACATTTGTTCTGTAGACTATAAAAGCATGATAGTGTAGCACGCCGCCGTGCTTGGTTCAGGAATAATCGAGAAACACACTTCCGGGTTCTCCGGCTTCTTGCCGGCTTTATTTTAAATCACGAAAAAATAAACAATAATCGCTCTTCAGGGCTCCTCCTCACGGGTTCACCCCAAACACAATAAACTAAAATAACAAACTAAACAAAATACCTAACAGAATTTAAATTAAACAAAGGTGAAGTGCCGGCATTCATTTCGCCCGAGTCGATTCTTTTCTTCCGCCTTTTCACTGTCTTGTTTCGCCTCTTGTTTCGCCTCTTGTTTCGCCACTCTCTCCGCCGTTCTCTGTCCCGGCTCCTTTACCAACTCCAGCACCTACTGAGGGATCACAGGTCGTTAAATATTGTTTGTAATTAGCCTGATCCTCAGCCGGTGCTGATGGGCGTTCCGGACCTCTCCTGTGCGTGTACTCGAGACGGACGCGTGGCACAGATAGCTATTCAGTCATTTTGTAATATGTGGCTGTAACTAAATGCGGACAAATAACACCTCAGACCTTTTCTGTGTGAGCTGCCCTGTTGCTCCATTGGGGGGTCCAGACTGCAGCGGTCTGAGCTGAGGGTGGTGGATTGTCTTGTTGTTTTTTTACCCTGACGTGCACAGTGTGTAATGACCTACATTTACTAAAGCTGATGTATGCTTATCAGTCTTTCTTTTTAAATTGTTTTTGTCTAAGTGTCTAAGCAGAACACTCTTCCTTTGTTTTGTTTTTTTTTGCAGATTTGTGGCGCAGTCAATGCTTTGGGGCCAAAATCCTAAAAACTGTTTCTCCGAAAAATAACTGTTAAAGACACAGAAATGCTGGCTTTTCCTGCTGGGTCCCGTTCACACACTGTACTTATTACAGTACAGTCCACAGCCAAGCATGGGCCCTCACAGGTCCTCAGTGATCCTGTCCCCTCGTAAGCTTATTAAAGACAAAGAGCTGTAGTATTGCTGTGGATGCTGGTCAGGCTCATTGTGAGTTTTTCGGTGGATGGTTGAGAGGGGCCAAGGTGAGCAGAAGGTGAGGAGAGGGGAGCTGCCACGGCGGTGTTGGCTGGGCACTGAGATGGATTAGTGGGACACAGGGTTGGATAACAGGCCCTGAGGTTTAGATGGTAGAGAGAACGCTCTGGGCAGAGGGGCCTGGCGGCTCAGGCGGATTGCTGGGTCTTTGTTTAGTGGTCTGAGTGAAACCGTCTACTGTAAACCGGTTCAGAATTCCAACCTTAGAAAACACTGCAATTAAGAGCAGTGACACGAGGAAGCTGAGTGCTCTCCCTCAGCATGGAATGCAAGTCTATTAACTTTTTAATGTAAAAACACGCTCAGAGTGTTATCCATATTTAGTCCTTCTTGCCCATGCTAAAGTGTTTGTAGTCTGAGAAATGAGTTAGTGATAATTTAACATTAAAGTCTCCCTCTGTGTCTGGCACACAGATCTGTATAATAGTGTCAGACACCAAGATGGAAAAACAGAAGAGGCTGACGGGTTGAAACTGAGGCTACGGTTGCCCCGGGGAGGGCATGATTGTCACGTGACATCTTGCCAGAGACTACTGGGGTGCGCCGTACTCGCTGTGATATGGCAGAGCAGTCAAGGACCTCCTGCTGGTACGCCACAGGGGTCCCCGGTTGTGCCACAAACCGTTAATTATGGAATAATTCTTCAAATCTGTTTAGTGACTTAAATTAATCAATTCCAGTCTTCTACCATAGCCACGCGTTAGCCTACCTTAGCCACGGGTTATCCTACCTTAGCCACACATTTGCCTAGAGGCTTTTTGCCCTTTGTTAGCCCTTGCCATCTCTGTACATATACCGCAGGGATGGAAATGGGTTTTTTAGTTAGGACTGTGACCTGATTCAAAATCAATTTTAGGTAGCAAAATGCTAAATTTAGCGCCGCAAATATAGATACAGTGTTACAATAGCATTTGTACATTTCTGTATTGTTAATTGCGATGCCAGCTATTTCCATCCCTACACAATATGCAAAGTGGTGTCGGTCATATTCCTGAAGAACCATGCCCACAATCCTGGTTCACTGCCAGGCCTGTAAACACAGAAAACACTGTCTTTTTGTCATCCGTCAACTTCATTTTAATTTTTCCGCCTACTGTTGGCTATCTATGGATGTGGGCTCAGGAGCCTAACGTATACAGAGTTGCTGTTAAATCCTGTAAAGAGGGATCGGTTTCGGTGGCGGCTGCATCACTTTTGACTTGGCTCTTTACAATCATACTAGCAGCACCCTTTCAGAAACGCCCAGGCAGAAAATAGCCATAGAAAACCGCTGGCCGTACCTTCAAAGGCTATTTGTTTCATTATTTATATTCGTTAATATCATCCCTGAACGGGGCGCAAGATAAGGCCGTGAGTTATAGTCTCCACAAAGGATGTTTTTGTAACCTTTTGTAAATTGCTTTAGTTCTGCTGTTTGAAAGTGTGGAAATCGATGCCTGCCGGTACACAAAGGAGTATTGTCTTGCGATGTAATGTATTTTCAATTAGAAGGGTGCTCTGAGATTTGGTGTCTGTCTGGGATAGGTAACTCTTTCACTCCGCTGCCCTGAGACCCGTAATTGATTGCTGTGTGAAATGAAAGTTAAGCACGGAGCCCCAGTCGCCAGCCTCTTGACGCAGAAGAGACATCTCTAGAGAGGCGGGTGGGGGGGCCATGCTTCCCTCTGCTGGGGGAAAGGGGGGGTGTGAGACAGTGTATTTAATGTGCTTTTGTTTGTTTGTTTCGTCGCACCCTTTAGCGCAGTGTTAAACAGAAGGGATGCTGCCATTGGACCCTTTTGCGCAGTGTTAAACAGAAGGGATGCTGCCGTTGGACCCTTTAGCGCAGTGTTAAACAGAAGGGATGCTGCCGTTAGACCCTTTAGCGCAGTGTTAAACAGAAGGGATGCTGCCGTTAGACCCTTTAGCGCAGTGTTAAACAGAAGGGATGCTGCCATTGGACCCTTTAACCAGGCACCACTGTTAATCCAACCCTAGTTGAGCCTGTGTCAGCGTTTGGCCTGGGTTGGGTTTAGCACAGAAACCACTGTAAAACCGACCCTAATTGGGCCTGTGTCAGCGTTTAGCCTATTTTTGGCCTGGTTTAACACAGGCAACACTGCAGGTATGTGGAGCTGCCAGGTAGCTCTGCTTAACGCTGATGTATCCCTCTAGGCCCACCTCAAGACAGGCGCGAATGCTAACAAGGTGCCCCTAGCGCGAATGCTAACGAGGTGCCCCTAGCGCAAATGCTAACAAGGCGCCCCTAGCGTGAATGCTAACGAGGTGCCCCTCAGTGAGTTTACTCTGAACAGAACCCAGAGGGCTTCTTTTTTGCCAATAAAACGATGTTGACTCGTTATTGTAAAGTCTTTTGACCGGGGAGTGTTGTGGTCCACCATGAACATATTCCCCCTGGTGCAAAACTCAATCACTGTTCATGCACATAAACTGCTATTGTGTCATTTTCCTGGAGTTCTCTTGACTGTCTCTGTGATCAAGGAATCGTTTTCCAGTTTGGCACTCGGTTTTTTGGGGGTGTTTTGATTCCCTATTGAAAATGCAATCTTTTCAGTGGTTAAAATGCACTATAACAAATAAAATTAGATTTATGGAATTTGAAAGTTTATTTGTCGCTAAAATTGCCATAACCAAACCTTCCATTCTTCTCCTGCCTGAAAGACATATTCTGCTCACAGTTTTAATCACCTATCTGGCTGAACAGAGATCCTGCCTAACACAAAAACAGAGCAATTTACTGCCTCCAAATCCCTCAAAATAAAAAAAATTGCTTAGCCCCTCTTGTTTTTCCCCCGGCCCCCATAATCTTGGCCTCTTTAGGCTCTCCGGGTTTTATTATCATTACTTTTGCTATTTAAATACCCTCTGAGGTCTCTCAGCTGGTCTGCAAAGGGCACAAATAATGAGGTTTATATAATCTGGCAAATGTCAGAATGCAGCACTGGGGTGGCACTGCCTAGCACACTGTCTGCCTGCGCGTGCACGGAAACGCACAGCAAGCTCACGCGCTAAACACAGTGGAGGTTGCATTTGTAAGACCCAGTGAAGGTGAATGATAATGTCCTGGTCATCTTTCTCCCTGCAGTGTGGACGGGAATGGTGTTGTTGTGTTTGTTTGTGTTCAGTACAATGTATTGCGAGTTTGGCTGGAGGTTCCTGTATTTCTGAGAAACAGGAGCGCGATAACATTCTTTAGCGGTGCAGTCATGTTTTCCAAGGTGCCTATACCCTTACTGTTTATTGCTTTCCTATACCGCCACTGTATCACGCTGCCTTGGGAAGGTGGGCTTCACCTGAGGAGCTGTCCTTACAGCAGGTAGTGAAGGAGCCACTGTGATTGGCCCGTACCCGCGGTTGGGCCGTACCTGTGATTAGCCCGCACGATCTGATCCCCCACTGATTCAAGATCCAAAGGAGCCACTGAATGGGAATGACTCCTGCTGAAATATCTGGGCTGCGCCAGCAGGGGGCATCAGAATGTGATACAACACCGGAACCCTCCAGAGTTCACTGCCCCAAATCAGGAAAATAATTTTTTTTCCATCAGAGGAGCCAGCAAACAAATCGTTGTGCATTCAGCCTCAACTTAATGTGGAGGGGTGTTTTGGGGGTGCAGGGGGACCCACCAGGTCTCTAAGAGGTATCTGCTAAATATATAGCCATTCGCTTTAGCAGTGAAGAGCAAGAGCTGAAAGGCTACCCTTTAAGCACTCAAAGCCATAGCAATAGGGAAGTCTTAAATGCTTTAAACTTTGATAACTATATAACTTGTTAAAAATGTTTTTAGTTCCTCCCATGGTCTCTGTAATCTCTCTTTACTCCTGGTTTAGAGAGAGAGGTCGTCAGCAGGGAGGTTAGAACGGCCAATAGTCGGTTTCTCCGCTTAAAAGTGGGTTGGGGGTTTAGAGACAAAGTACTCCCTCAGTAACCCATCAACCCCTAACCCCAAACTGCAAAACTGTAACTTTCAGCTATTTACAAACAGCAGCCCTGGAAGGTCCATTTTCGCACCCAGCCAGTGGGCACTGTGAAAGAGAGCTATGGAGTGGGGGGTGCTGGAGAGCAGCCATTATAGACAAATCTATTTCGGCTGAGAGCAAAAATCACACCATCAGACAACAGGGGAACGGGAGCCAGACCTGCAGATGTGGGAGGGCTGGGGAATGATGAGGGCTGGCAGTAGCATTTGTCTTTATCTGCCTTCCCCGGGGAAGCCGAGAGACTGTCATCGATACTCCTGCCCAGAGAGCCTGTCACAGTCGCTATTGTGTTACTGTTATTGTTGGCACTGGAGTTAGTGCTCCTTAAAACCTTTAATTCTATATTTCCCCTGAATAAAAACATCCTGTCCTGTTTAGTTTTTTGTGAGGGGGGGGGGGGTTAGCTCCCTGTGAGTACATGAAAGACACAAATCTGATGCTGCCACATTAAAACATAATAAGAGTGACTGTGCTCTGGAAAAGATGCTTAAAAAGATTTCTCATGGTTGGCTGGTAGTGCCCTGGAAGCCGGTAGAGGATGCCAGTTTGCGACGAGCCAAGACAAGCCCGTCCCAGGTTCCTTATGCCGGTCGCACAACCTCAGAGAAATACCGCTGTTTCCGTATAGCCGTCTGTCTTTGTGAAGCTTGAGTGGAGTGGGGAGAAGTTTCTGATCCGGTCCCTCTTAACTGATGTCACTCTCTCTGTCCATGGCAGGTCAGAGCTGGGCGTTCCCGCCAGTAGCCCTGGGGGTGACCGTTGGCTTGGCTGTCTGTCTGCTGGGGCTGCTGGCTGCACTGGCAGTTGTCTGCCGGAGGAAGATTAAGGAGAGCTGTGAGGAGGCGGATGCAGGTGAGGAGCTTACAGGTGTAGAACAGGTGGAGTGATGGGTGGAAACTGTGTAAGTCTATGAAAAGGACTTGAACAGAAGGAGATCAGACAAGTTTCACAGAAGAGCTCCACTGTGGATGAGTACATCTTCACTGAAGAGTCTGAAAATATGTGACTTTATAAAATAAACAATGAATTTAAGGCTGCAAGGAATGGTGCTGGAGACACTAAACCAAACGCTAAGTGGTCTTATCAGGACTGCTGTAAAGAAAGGTGCAGAAGACACTAAACCAAACGCTAAGCGGTCTTATCAGGACCGCTGTAAAGAAAGGTACAGAAGACATTTAACCAAACGCCAAGCGGTCTTATCAGGACCGCTGTAAAGAAAGGTACAGAAGACGTTAAACCAAACGCTAAGCGGTCTATTCAGGACCACTGTAAAGAAAGGTGCAGAAGACATTAAATCAAACGGGGTGTAGACTGGGTCTCGGCACCTGGCTGCGTGCAGAATCTGGGTCTCAGTACCTGGCTGGGTGCAGAATCCTGGTCTCGGCAGCTGACCGGACGAGGGATCTGATCCATGTCTGCCCTGGTGACAGTTGTCAGACAAATTCCTTTGAAGGGCCTAAAGGAAGCGTTAGTTACGGCCGCTGGAGGCTTTATGCGCTGTGCCGCTATTCTCTATCGAACCCAGGTGGAAATGAGATGCATAGCAGTCTCGGGGATCATAGTGGGAGAAATCTGGTTGCCATTGAGGTGGGTGCTAATGTGAGATGTTAGGGGCTGAATGCTAAATCCACAGACACCATGTACGCCATGCCTCCTGTTGTTAGAAGCACGATCATTAGCCACTGTTTGATAATTAACTGCTGATTGTGGAGGGAAAGAGAAAAAATGAATAGATTTAGAGATGCACCTGCCCAGCAACTACTAGCCAGAGCCTCCCTGAGACGAGGCATTCAGATAAAGGTCATTTTCCTGCTACTGGGGCCCAGGGATTTAAAAATAGATCTGAAACTGGCAAAAACTCACAGTTAAAGGGTAAATGGATACACATAACATATGAAATGAAATAAAATATGAAAAATTTGCTCTCCTACTGTCACAAACACACACAGTCTGACGATTAGGCACAAACTGGCACGTGTGCGCACAAGCTGGCACCCATATGTGTGCAAACAGACACATACACACAGACACAGACACAGAGAGATGTTGATATAACTGTAGATATTCCAGGGTGGCATTTTGAGTGGATCCACCGCCTCAGAAGCAGGAAAGTGAAGCCAAATTGAATCTGTCTTATAATTCAGTGGTGCTCATGGATGTGGGCAGATTGAAGTTGACTCTGTCCTCCCTGATCCACCATAGTGAGAGTGCATGGTGTCAAAGCTAGTAAATGGCCAAGTCTGTTTTTATGTTCTGTGTCGTTGCCATTACATGTTTATGCCGGGCCATGCTTGGGGATGAAAGCCCTGGCAGAACTTTGTCCCTTTCCCAATAGCCCAATAAATTCCCAGAAGCTCGGTCCTCAAGTTATCTATACTCTCATTCCATAAAACCGGGTTTAGCACGCCGGGGTGTGCCCGGTCCGGAAGTGGTCAGACACTTGGGAGATGGGGGCCAGTTTACCTCTCTCTCAAGTCAATAATGAGGAATTTATCATGTCAACATTTGTGCCTTCAAAGTCCTGTGCCGTGCGTCCCCTTGAATAATTTCTTTTAAAAGTATTTTAGGCATGGAAACATGGAAATGAAACGCTGTAACTGTGGGGAGCCCCCCTGCACGTGTGTTGCCAGGGGAGCAGCTATGGCCCCTCATAATGTTATTGTCGTCAAGGTGATACGGGAGGGATGGGCTCCTGTAAGACTGGGGTTGTGAGGGTTGAGTACACATTGTTCTTTAATGAGCTGCGTGCTGTCGAGCCAAGCCCATCACTCCACTGTTTCATTTATCTCCTCCTTTCATTTTGTCTCTCACTTTCCCCAGCTGGAGAGAGTAAGCTTGAAGAGGATGAATCCAGAACAGGTCAGTCAGTGCAAACTGTAATGCGGTGTTTTGTTCTTCTGTGGACTTTTCTCATTCGGACAGTGTCTTGATTGACGTTGATGTGAAAAATTAGTTTGCCAACACATAAACAAAATTATGTTTGTGGTCACCGTGAGCCTCCATGGAATTTAAAATGGGGCATTGTCAGAGGTCAGTAAACAGGAGTCATTTATGTATGGCTTTAAAAGTAAGATATAAAGTTCCTCCTAAACCTGTACTGTTAATACTGAGACCATGAATAACCGCCATTCTATGGCACATCCACTCAGACCACCTGACCCCAGCTCAGACAAGCTGCGTTACCCAGCGGGCTCAGGTGCAGAGGGGCCTTTCTGACCCGGTGGGGGCTCAGCTGCTTCCACGCTTGCTCACAGCGCACACCTGCGCAGCCCGAGCAGTGGGTAGAGTCGGCCCATTTTTCCCCCGACAAAGATCCCCGATGAACGCTCCAGACAGCGTCTTTGTAGTGCCATCTGGGTCCAATTGCGTTCGAGACAAAGGAGACAAAACGAACCCTACTTTAATCAGCTGTGGACGTTGTCGACTATGAGGCGGTGGGGGTGTGCAGCTCTGTGTTATCTTAATTAGCTGGCTGGGGAGCATGGTCCTCCCCATTGAAAGCTGAGCTGAATGGGACAATACTCTATGATAACTTGTGGACATGGGCATGTGAATTTGGAAGGTGCTGTTTCAGGTTGAATAGCCTATTCATCATGGAGCTGGCAGAACTGAGTGCCCAGTTTTGTAAACAAGATGCCTGAAATCAGTCTTTTCATTGCAGCTGGTAGAAATAACCACTCTCCTCAAATCCACCACCAAACAGCTACAGGCCCTTTCGCCCAAGGCCACACCCACTCGAGTAGCATCAGTGCGGCTGGTGGCATGTGGAGCTGACCCTTTGATAAAACCACTATAGTGACGCAAAGGAACCAGAGTGGACCCGTGAAATTATCGTCGAAATGACTTTGCTAGTGACGCAGTGGATCACCAGGAGAGTGTTCCTGGTCGGCTTCAGACATTTTTGGTCCAGTAAATGTGAGGTAGTCCTGCTGCAGTTGCACTCTTTAGCCTGCAGGGGTCCGTGTCCTTCAGCCTTGCTTCGGACCCACTAACGTTCTCACTGCGTTTTCCATGAGGTGTGCAGCAGCTTTTTCATCTCTTCCACAAAAAGGGTGGGATGTCAGTTCAGCACCATTAAGCAAAGGTGTTTTTTTAGGGAAAACTTTGGCACCTACATCCTGTTGAGTAACGACCAACATCCTGCTGTTGATATGAATGAAAACAGAAGCGCTGTGCATTCAGAATGCATAATGTTCTTCTAAGATGTTGAGATGGGATTTGAAATCCCTGAAAGAAATGGGAAAAGTAGCTTTAAAAAGGCACCTTTAAAGGGCAGTTAAAGTTATTCTTTGAAAAATAAATAAACCCAGGAAAAGTGTTCGGTAGATAGACATACGGCTGTCACCTGATCGGGGGCCCGTGGGACTTTTAAGTGCCCAGCTTCCTGGCATTAGCACTGTTAACACTAGCTTCAATGAATGCAAAATAAGACAAAAAGAAAAAGACAAAAGAAACCCACATTTTCTGGGGATCGAAAGACTCTAATTTGACCTGCTAGCACTGGCGCCAGCTCCATGGGTGCTGTGTGTGCTCGAGCACCCCTAAAATTATTTATACAAGTGTTACTAAACACCCCACGCAAGAGATTAGCACCCCCAATCATTTTGAAACGTTGCCTGCTCGTATTTCAGTGTCGAACCAGGCACTAGCACCACCTGCCCCACTCGCACTAACCTCACCCACCACCTGCCCCACCTACAGTAACCCCACCCATCCCACTCTAGCCCTGACCTCCACCTGTCACAAGGGTGGGGTGCCATGTAAAGACAAGGGAGATTATTTAGAGATATACTTGGATGTTCATGTCCGTTAGCAAGGTCACACCCCTGATTTTCCTCAGTGATTATGTTGTATTTAATGACTGACGTGACACTGAGCTAACGCCGCTCTCTGTTCCCTGCAGCCATGACGCCGCTGAAAAGCTAAAGGGACTCAGGTAAGGCCCGGTTTGCTCATGCACTTTGATTGATGGCCAATGAGTCGTCACTATGAATGCTTGGAATAATTGAGTGGTGAGGTAGTATGACCAGTCTTGGTCGACTTCAAGACATCCATCGCTTTTACAGCCTGCACGGGCCTTCAGGAGAGGCTACGTGCAAATTGATTTTGTTGAGAGGTTACATGCTGATTGGATGAGCAGTTCCGTGCCTATTGGAGGAGAGGTTCCGTGCAGATTGGTTGAGAAGATCTCAAGAGGTACAACAAACAGCATGTGGCCCCTAAGAGCCCCCTTTACAACCAGGAAGCGCCTCCATAAATTCTGCTTGACTTCTGGTTGTAACAATCAAGGCTTTTATTTTCAAAAATAGCAAGGTTGTCTGTTGCCATGACAGTCATTTTCATTTTCCCCTATTAAATATCCCTTTCCGAATACTCCTCTTAGCCTCTTGATAGCACTGATTTACATGAATTGTTTGAAGGCATGAATGATTAAGCTGCCGAAACAAGGTGTTAAAAAGTACAGCTAAAATTGAATAGGGAATAAAGGAAGCTTTTAGCAGAAGTCCCACCTCCTCCCATTCCAATGGCGGTGCTTTAGATTTAGTGTGTGTGTGTATATAGCGGATGAAAAGACTTTGAAAGTGTGTGACAATGATAAGAAGCAGTAAGGATTGTTCTACGGTGGGGCATTTTTGGCTTGTCGCCTGTCCTTTGGAGTCGGTCTCCGCCCCCAGCTTAACACAGGAGCAGCCCTGGCCGGAGCTGTGTGCCGCCTCCATGTCCCGACGATGATAAGGTCAGGTTTCAGGTGGGAGATGTTCTTAACCACCTGTACTTGCACTGTCAGGGAACATGGGGAACACCAGCCTGCATTGACACTGACTAGGACCAACTATGTATTTCCTTTTAGCTAATATTGGAAACGCATAGTCAAGTAGTAACATAGGGAAGCTGTTTGAGTGGTATTTGTTCAGATTTGCGTTTTTGCGTTCAGATTCGCTGTTGAGTGTTTGCATGCATGCACAGGAAATATCCCAAGGAGCACATTCTTGGCAAGTGACTGGGCTGGCAGGAGTCAGAGACTGGCAGGAAGAATTACAACCCTTAAGCATTGGACAGAAAGCATTTGGCAGGCAGCACAGTTTATGACCAAACCAACAAACTAACAAACAAACGAACAGGAGGCAGACGGGGCTGGTTTGTGATTGATCGTTTAAAGACAGGAGAGCACTTGGAGATGTAGGAAGAAGAGAAGAAACCACTAAATGTCAAGCTTTGCAGCCATATCTATATTCAATATAATACACAAAGCCATTTGGAGCTGGCGTTAAACATATTTAATGACGGCCATAGTATTAAGTGATGTGTGGCTAATTGAATCACAGTGTTAAAGGTTTGCCTGTACTGACAGCCCCCTCCATCACATCTCTATCTGTCACATTTTAAATTTCCATGATGCCCATGAAGGAGAGGGGCACCTTATCCAGATGTCCACGTGCAATCCCTTCACAGGGCTCTAAGTCAGAGACCTGTCACTCCTTTTATACCACTTCTACAAATATTTTACATCAAACGATACTGATTACTACTGATTAATACATTATATATATGTATACACACCTCTTTGTGTACCTTTGCAGCTATAACAGCTTCCACTCTTCTGGGAAGGCTTTCTACAAGATTTTGGAGGGTGTCTGTGGGAATTTTTGCCCATTCTTCTAGAAGAGCATTTGTGAGGTCAGACACTGATGTTGGACGAGAGGGCCTGGCTCGCAATCTCTGTTCTAGTTCATCACGAAAGTGTTCAATAGGGTTGAGTTCAGGGCTCTGTGCCAAACTTAGGTTGCGAACACCGACGTTAAAGCACTGTGCTCTATTTTTCAGATCTGGCTGGCGACGGGTGAGTGAGACCCTGCAAATTCCCTAGAGCGAGGAGGACGGATTTTTTTTCCCCGTTGTTTTATGCCCCAACCCAGGAAGAATTTTGGTTTTGTATTCGTCGTTGTTTCATTCCCCAGACTGGAAAAAATTTCTGTTTAGTTTGCCGGCATTTTATTCTGCCGAATAAAAATAGATCATATTCTGGGCTAAAGAGAAAACTCCGGTGTGCTCTCCTCTCTCTGTTGTGTGCGGCTCCGCCCAGTCGCCCCATGGTTGTCACAATATATGTACTGTACTGTGCAAAAGTCTTAGGCACGAGTACAAAAATTATGTAAAGTGAAGATGCTTTCAAAAATAATTAGACGTTTCTAAATAATAAAAAAATACTATAAAGAAAGAAAAAAATGGGAGGGAATATTTGTTGTGAGCCTTTATAACTGCATCAATTCTCTTAGGTAAACCGTGCAGTTTTATTAGACAAGCGGCAGGTAGATTTTTTTCTGAGCATCTTGCAGAACTTGCCACAGTACTTCTACAGACTTTGGCTGTCTGCTTTGCTTCTGTCCAGGTAATCACAGACAGCCTTGATGATGTTGAGATCAGGGCTCTGTGGAGACCATACCATCCATGGCAGAATTCCTTGTTCTTTCAGAAAATGAAAATCTTAAAAAAAAAAAAAAAACTTGAAAGACTACATTTGTGTATAAAAGGGTTGCCTAAGACTTTTGCACAGTATTGTTTATAGAGTTTTGCTCAAAAACTTACATACCCTTGGATAATTGGTAATATATGTACCATTTCAAAAGAAAACATTAGTGAGCAGGCAAAACAAATTTATTTTATTTCTTATGGGATTCATATTCAACTGTAGGTTATAACAGAATGGCACAATCATAAAACAAAACATGG
>JAOYSI010062885.1:0-23552 GCA_025775065.1 Hiodon alosoides | reverse complement strand
CACACACACACACACACACACACACACACACACACACACACACACACACACACACACACACACACACACACAGTTTCCTACTATTTTTGAAAGGAAAAACAAGAGAAAAATCTGAGGTAAACCAGGATCTGCAAGGGGTGAAAAGCGTTATTACCATAAATATTGATTAAATTGATATTAATGGAGCTAAAGATAATGTTTTCGGAGGAAAAAATATTTCTCCAAAAACACTTTCGAATAGTTAAACATGTACTGTGTCAATTTGACCCAGGAACACTATTGCTGTGCCTTAAAGCTGAACCTAATAGGAGGGTTAACATAAGCTACACAATTAAAGCGAATAGATGCCCAAATATAATTTTGCGGAACAGGGAAAAAATTATTATTCTTTATGTTGGACAGCTAACGTATACACATGGTATTTTCCATACAACTGATGTCTTAAGTAATGTGTTAACGGACTAGTCAAACATTTGACTGATAAACGATGGCACGATGTCCAACAGTCAAAGTTAACAATTGCATACACAAGTTCACTAGGTACTAGTCTGACCCTTAATTTGCCTCCAGAACTACCCTAATTATTTGGGGAAATGTAGTCTTGAAGGGATGCACCTAGTCAGCAAACAATGTCCAGATGAACCGAGAAGTAGAAACGTTGCTCAATTGACATCAAGGGACCTAATGTGTACCAGGAAAACATTTCCCATACCATTAAATCACTGCCATCACTAGCCAGTGCCGTTGACACCAGGAAGGATGGGTTCATGGTCTCCTGCAACTTTCAGCAAGAACCAGTATTCATCTGACAAATTATATTTTTCCACTCCCCAAATTGTCCACTGTAGGCATGTTCATCTGTTACAATAGTCCATCTGTGACAAGGACTGAAAAGTTGTGTGTATCGAGAGGAGGTTCTGCACACTGCTATTGTACTTCGCCGTCATTTATCCATTTTGCATGGACATATTTTGACAAAGTAAATGAAAGTATTGTTAAGTGTAAATATGTGCAGGGCAATTTAACCATCTACAAATCTACACCTGGAATATTAACCCACCTAGAAGACAAATACCATTCTGTGATGCAAGCAACGACCAAAAAGGAAAGGGAACCACAATAAACCGTCATTGCATCCTTCTTGATGAGGCCTTAGCAATGTCTCAACGTAGGCACTTAAAAACACTAGCCCTTACTGCTAATATGGAAAAGCCTTAATACCACTCCAAGGAACGTAAAAACACAGGAATCCGGCCAGTTTGATTTAATGTAGAACTGTGGTCAATATACTGAGTGAGATTGTTTGAAAACGTGGAAAACGCTTAGTTTTAGTGAAGTAGATTGTATCAATTAACTAGCTAATCAAATGCATTTTCCTTCACGGGTATGTTATTGTTGCCGTAGTGTCATTTCCATTTGTCTCCTAATAGGAAAATATTTTTAACAAAGCTTAATTAATGATTATATAACTAAGTTGTTGTTAGCAAAGTATTTTTAAATAATGTCCAGTATTCACTGCAATAGCTGTCAAATTATTTAGCATTTAATAATTATAATACATCTAATTTTGAATTGGGGGAAGGGCAATGTAAAAGGTCAACCTCAACAGCTGTGGATTAATTGAAAGTCAAAGTATTTCTCTCTCACACACACACGCGGTACCTAGCAGCGAGATTGATGTGCCAAGCTGCACATCAGATATGGGATCCAAGGCTGGCCGTTTCACACTCTACAGTATCGACAAAACATGCTTAAAACTTCAATAACTACCCTTGTCACAGTAATGTTAAGCTAGCTACGGAAACAAAGAAAGAGAGAAGATACTCACTATTTTGCGTACATGACCTAAAGCGCTTCCCTCTTTGCCTTTACAGTTCTCAACCTGGTAAGGCGGTGAAATGACGACATCGTCCATCACAATAATGTTCTTCTCCTGCCATTTACAGTCTTTGATGCTGTTAAGCAAATGAAACCCTTTAAGACCCAAATAAGTAAAACTTGCATTTACACCAATTATATAATCGAAGTACACAGACATTACATGATTGAGATATAAAACATTTAATGCAAGAAAATCAGTACGAAAAGGTTCAGTGTTAAAATTGACAGTTACATAATACACTGTAGACACACGCTACAAAACAGAAAGAACTGTCCATACTTACGTTTTATGTATAGTCTGGAAAAGCTGTTGGCCCTCCAGAGAAACCCCAGCGCTAATTGCATATGCTTGGGACAATTTATCTTCCTTTTCCATCCGTGCACGATTGGCAAGCTGAAGAATAAAGAATAAAGAAACCGCCTCCATTTTAGAGCACAGAAGTTATACAATTGGTTGGAAGGGTAAAAATAAGTGCAGACGTTATGGTAATTTAAGAACGCCACAATACACTCCAGGTGCACGGCCAAGGTGTCCCTTACCTTGCTAACATTCAGTGATGCTAGGGGGGGAGGAGTTTCGGTGCGATCATTTATTATATCCACTTCTGAAACATAGGCTAAATTAATCAGGGTGACATCACTGAGGTTTTGCTTCCCACTAGAGGAAGCACATTCTGGCAGAGGAAGCTAAAGTTAAAGTAAAAACACAAACTTTGTAAGAAACTCAAGGCTGCTGCCATCATATAATTGAGGTTCCAATAGTAGTAAAACAAGAAATATGCAGTATTGTAGCAGATATTGCAATGAACACACAACAATACCCAAACTAGACAAGACATTGCTTAAACATATGGATAAATAAAACATTTTACACTGAAAATAACGACAATCCCATTTTTTAACAACACGTAGTTCAAATAAACTACGCATCTAGCATTGCCACGGTTGTCTGTCATTTTCTACTTTTTTTTTTAATTGAGGAATTTTTGAAATGCACTCTCCCACAGTGCTTCTTTTCAACGGACCTATACAAGGATGGCTAAATGTAATCAGGGGCTATTCTAGGATTAGGCTGTATGATAAGAAAAAAAATATCAACCAAGGTGGTCAATTGCTAGCAGTAGGAAAACAAGCTGTCAGTAGGTCTGTCAGTACTTTTTTGTAGTTTCCTTTTAAAATGCCAATTATCCCCCCCAGAATTAGTCCAATCCCAAATGCAACATGCTGACGGGAAAAGCACAGTGGAACATAACCAACTACGCATCAACGAGACCTTGGTCTCCGTTTATTTTTAACGCGAAAAGAAGACATTCTTTGTTGTCAGCAACAGATGCGGTCTTAATTCAAGACCGTCTGCCGTTTTTTGAGAATCAATGGTATTCAAAAGAACTAGAGCCAACTATAGCATAAGCAAAGTCAGCCATGATGCCTCTGCAGTTGCCATATAGTGATCAGTACTAGTACCGGGCACAATGCATGCAAAATTAATTACAACACATGGTTGGCACAAATGGAGGCATTAACCCCAGGCTTTCGTTCACTGCTTTACCCAAAATAACAAGCCCCCACCCCCAAAGCGTTCAAGCGAACCAAAAATAGAACAGGGACGCACGTCGGCAACTTGGTTGCTACCATCATGATTACGCGTGCGCGGATCACTATTTGGCAAGTTTAGGCCGGTTACCCCTGAAGGCCCCTTGGAGCTAAAGAGGCCGGCGACACAATGGCACCCAGAACGGGGAAAAGGATACTCAACGTCAGCATCTTGGACTGGTAGTCGAAGGCTACGACTTCCCCTTGTAGACGCTGCCCCAAGCAGGTGAGGCAGGAGACATGGCTCCCGACATTAAAATACTCCCCCGGTCCAGGAGCCGCCATCTTCTCCGCCAGGAAACCGGAGCGCCAGCTTTACGTAAACTTACGCTACGACGTCACTAGGTTACTGATAGGGTGTGCCACTAGACAATACACTGTATTTTTATTGGTTACGAAACTACGACTTTATACATTGGTTAAGAAGTGGTAAGCAACCAAATTTACTTTGAATGGGACCCCTTTCCCATCTCATAAGAAACTAGAACCGTAGTAGTAATCTCTCAAAGTAATGAACTGGAAAAAATACTTGTCAACTCAGATTTGAGAGTTTAAACCTGTGAGACGCAAGCATTGATCCAAATGAGAAAAATCTAGCACCTTGTAAAATGGATTTAAAAAAACGGTTTAATTAAACCATTTTAAATCAATGTCTTATCTGCATTAGAATAATAATAATAAAAAAAAAACATTAACTAAATTATATGTTATATTTAAAAATCTATGTTTTTTACATTAAACAAAAACTTGAGTGGACAGAAGTGAAATTCTCATTAGGAAACTGATGCATCTTTAATCTTTTTATGGAAAAGAACATGAAACTCCTTGGCTTGTATGAATGTCTCCTATTGAACATGTTTGTGACCATTAGTAAACTCCTTGAATTAAAACAGGAATGAGGTCGTGGTCGTATTAATGGATGAGAACAAAAGTTAATTAATTATCATGTCTAAAACAATTATTCTTTTCAGTAGAACACAGACAAAATTCACATTTTTATTTGCAATAGTTACAATCTGAACACTGGTTGCAGTGACCCATCTTCTCAAGGGAAAGCCCCCTCTTCTGAAGAACCCTCTTTCCCCTTCAGGAAGAGTAGAATTGAGCATAATTATGGAATTTGTGAAGTAACAAACAATTGTTTCTTCTATATATTGTATTGATACAGTGGTTTTAGACATATCATGGAATTATGGAATTTGTGAAGTAACAAACAATTGTTTTTGCTATATATTGTATTGATACAGTGGTTTTAGACATATCATGGAATTATGGAATTTGTGAAGTAACAAACAATTGTTTCTTCTATATATGGTATTCATACAGTGGTATCATTGAATTATGGAATTACATCTCATGATGATATGTAACCCAACGTTTTAATTTTGTGCCCTTACAAAAAAATTCTGTTTAAGCTTTACGTTTTACAGATTAAAAAGAACATTTCTGGAGCCCTGATTTACTTGCAATGCGGATCCCTCTCCGTGAAATTACCACACCGAGAGGGTGATATAAGACGAGTTCATCCATGCTCTTCTCTTTCAGTTATCACTTAAAATTAGTATAAAAAGTATTTTTTTTTATGATTTTGCTGAATTTTATAAATAGAATACATTATATATATATACAAATGCTGATGTCAGACAAAATGATAAACATTTATTGCCTCACGCCATCGCCATGCAAGCGCAGAGCAGCAGCCCTTGTTTACATAGTATTTCACTTTTATGACATATTATTCATCGTTAGTTAGACTTTTAATTTGTATCTTTTTACTGAGATCACTTTCTTACAGCAAGTGCAACCTTAGTGGCATTTAAATATGCAACATATTGTTTCCAAGTGCAGTTGCCTACCAAAATGTGTGAATAAAATAAAAATAAAAATAACAAAAACTGAAACTGAAACTTTAAAAAAATATCAACGCTATTTGAATGCACGCTACTGTATATTGGCAAAAATATACTGTGTTTTGTAGTAATATCATTTCTAAAATAAATAATTAAAATAAAAATAAAACTCATAAGATTCATTATTCAATTTAGCTCGGTTTGTCCCTTATCATTCACGGTCGCCAAAAAGCAGTAAACGTCACCACCATAATGTCAGTTACACTCAAATTGAAACACAGAACTCTTAAAAGCATCCATGCTTCCTGATGTCGTTATTAAACTGAATGAAATAAGTCGACGTTAGAAGGCAATATAAGGCCTGGATAAAATCGACACGCTCACAGAACGAGCTCTGTTTTGCAAGGTAAACGCGTAATTGTAATTTAGTTGAGTTTTGTTGCGGGAGTATCGTTCGCTAATTGCACTGTATTGTCAAGATGTCAGGAAAATCGTGACGTAGGTAACAATTTTGTTGTTTTATTCATGTCCCTGCTATTTTGATCTACACTATTTGTAACTGGATAAGCGTACTACTTTTTTTTCCCTCCAGGGGAAATGTTAGTTAATTGTCATATAATAAACGTTTACGGTCAGAAAATTTACCACGGTAGTGTACTACAGTATCCATATTGCGCTTAAAAACATTGAAAAATTGATAATATGCAATTAATCTATGTAGGAACATATGAATAAATAATGATAATAAAATAATTTTCATCCTTTGTAACTTTGTAACAAAATTTGGACCGGCCTGACCAATAAGGTAAAGTAGGTCACCAAATGAGTTATCTGCCCACACTGTTTGCGTTTTGTTCTATCATGTTTCTTAATTTCTTAATTCGGTGCCCAAAATGCAGCGCCAAAACATCCCTGATCCTAGTTCTCCAGTTATTTTGATCTGCAATCATCTGAGGTCTTTTAGCACTTCCTGTTCATTGATGACAAATAAATAGTCACTTCTTTTGCATCTAATTGTAATCCACGTTTTCAGGAATATTTGACCACTTGTTTTAATTTTATTGCAGCTTTACAGTGTGCAGAAATTGTAAAACAGATAGTAGTGTTGCATTGTTGTACATGTTTTCAGTAAATAATACTGCTAGCAAAAGAGTTAAGATAAAGAGTGAACACTGTTTTCTAAATCTTGGTGTCATTTTTCATTGTTGCATTTCTAGACTCTGCTCAAATAATTGCCACATAACCATCTCTGAATATGTCTGCTATTAGGTACCCAGGATGGAGGCAGTTTACATGCAAGGTGTTTTGATAGCAGAAGCTCTTCAAAAAAGAACTATGGAATATGAAGACCTGTGGCTGTTTGTGACACACATGGGCGACCCAAAGGCTGCATTTCTTCTTTGCTTCCCAATGGCATACTATGTCAACAGACGGACTGGCATTGGAGTTTTATGGGTGGCTTCCATTTCAGAATGGCTTAATCTTGTTTTTAAATGGTAAGAGTATAATGTAATTGCAGGTGCTGACTGTTGGTGTTTATGATCAAATGACCAGTGAAGAAGCAAAGTTAATTCAGAATTTATTTACAGGGGATTTTCACCCTAGCTCATTCCACATATGTAATCATTACTAAAGTTTAGAACAAAGTTTTCGTCATAAATATAAGAAATCTCCTTTTTACAATCTTTTATTATTACAAGCATGTTATTATTTCACCGGAACCTGGTTATTCTTCTATACCACAAAGCCTGGCATTCATAGTAACCGCCATGCTAGGAAGATGAGTCGTGCCCCAAAAAAGCTAGGTATGAAAACACTGAACGTACAACAGGCCAAGTATCCAGCAAGTCATTGATCTCGTAACTTCTCTAGAAAATAATTCCTTTTTGTGGCACGCAGCAGGACAATGCTGAAAGGGAAGGCTCTAATTGCCCTTTAATTGGACCTCGTTGTGCACCTGAGTGTGGTTCCACTGATGGCAGTTACACTCAGGAGCCAATAATCCTAGGCCTTTAAATGAGCCAGAGAAAGTGGCTCGGGGAGAAGGAACTGGTCAACTGGGTTTGAGGTAGTTTGCCCTGAGGAGGAAGGGTTTGTTTGAATTTTATTTTTATTCCTTTGTTGTTTAGTGGAATATTGAAGTTTGTTCAAAAGTATACCAAATTAAAATAAAAGGCTGAAACCCTTCCCCAATGCGTTGTTCTCTGGCTGCTTGCAGACCCAGCATGCCCTTGCGTGCTACACTTTTCACTTAGGTTTGTCATCATGCTTGTGTGGTGTTCTGTGCCTGGCTGTGCTAATTACAAACAATTGTAAAAAGAAGGATCTTTCAATGTTTCTCCTGATTGGGCCAGAATTTTAGCGAAAAAGGCTCAAACATAAACATGAGTAGCTGATATTTATCTTAAATAGCCCAAATGCGTAATCCTCAGCTTCTCAAATGTTTTTTAATTTATTTTATTAAGTAGATGGTAGATATTGCTAACATTCAGTTTGCATGCAATTATTTGAGAAACAAATCTCACAGGCCTAGAAATTCCTTGGATTTACCATTATTGAACATAACTTGTGATTCCCTACCTTATAATCCATTATTCAGAGTTTTGTGGATTCTCCGTTGATTACAGGGTACTTTTCGGACAAAGGCCATTTTGGTGGATAGCCGAATCCCACTTATTTGAGGAAAATCCACCACAGGTCCGGCAGTTTCCTTCTACCTGTGAAACAGGCCCAGGTGGGTGATGTATATACATATATCAACACTTAGGGTCGTCTTGTAGTTATTAAATATAACCAGAGGGGACACCCCTGTTTTTGAGTACAGCAGTTTGTGCGTTAAAAAAATTGTTAGCCTAATTTTGAGTTGCTGATTAAGACAAACTAAACGTATTGACATTCAAATTTTTGGGTTATGGTTTTGTTGCAAAATGACAGAGGTATGTCGACCGAGGTTGTTTCTCTAGGGCTTACTGAATTATGACCATATTTGTTTGATAATGACCTAAGTTACTATATTGACCTTTATAAAGATACTGACCTTATTGACTGTTAATAGAAACAGGGCGACTTCCGTGCCTGTGTTGCTTTTTGCCAGATGGATCTGATCTGGTTTTGAACATATTTTTGAAAACTTGTGCCAAATCAGTTCTTGCGTAAAACTTCCCTTTCACTGGTGAGGTACGTTAGTTTTATGAAGGTGCAAATGCGGTCAGTGTTTCATTTCCTTATGTGCAAGCTTCCCACTCTATAGTGAGATAAATAGTTAGTTGCATTTGCATTGCAAGCATATGAATCCAGCAAATAGATATTAACTAGCCAGCTTATAATAGCTGAGGAGGTAATGGAGACTAATCTTAGCTGAATTAAGCTTAATAGCTGAATGTAATTTCTCCAATTACTCACTGGTGAAATGGCGGTTTGACGCAACCACTGATTATGTGTGAGTTTTTAAAAACATGTTAAATTATCAACACCAGATCAGATCCACCAGTCTTCTGGCAAAAAGCAAACCAGGCACGTACGTTCCCACGCGTCCTGGAAAACAGTTGACCTATTTTCCAGTCATGAAAAACGCATGGAAAAATGTCCTGGAAAATAATTTTTACATTTCGTAGCGGTTGCTCGGTTATGTTGCGGCTGCGTTGTGAACACCCCCCGAGTCACCTCACATGGTAACACAGGCTGGATGACGTTAAATTAAGTGACCGAAACTCTGAATAATGTAAGTTAATCCTCCAAAGGTAAATATTAGTCACTGCTGGCTGGTAACTGTGGTAGCTTTTATTAAGTTGAAGATAGATTAATGTTTTCTTCTCAACTTGTTTTAAACGGTTGAATAATGTTAAATTGGTTATGTTTGGTTCAATTGCTGAAGTTGACGTGCTTGCTAGCTTGATTTGCCTGCAAAGGTGTAAGGTTTGTGTTTCAACTCTGGCTAGGAGCAATGGTTTCAAATGTGTTGGGTATTGTTGAGAAAGTTGGATAAGATTGAATAGGAAGCTAGGTTCAACACAATGAATGGGAGCCCAGCTGTATGTGCATGAAACACCGGCTAAATACCGGCTAACAGTACTTTTTAAAACTTTGCCAGCATTGTCTCTTCAAACGCAATGATACGTTACAATAAAAATGGACTGTAACATGACATTAAACTTTTTAGCCATAGCTCACAGTGGGTTGTGATTAGCTTCGTTGGTAAAGGGGCTAACATATGGCGTGATAAACTGATTTATAACTATGGCTTGGTTTAATTTCTTATTGCACGTCTTTAAAATCAGACAATAAATCCGCAGAGAGGAACATATTGGTGTATGACGTAATCCCTGTCTGTCATACCAGCTAGATCATCACTGAAAATGTCCTGGAAAATGATCTCTAGAAAAGAGTGGGAATCCTGTTTGAATGTTTCGGGTGTGAGAACGCATTGTCAGTTCAGGTGAAATGGTAATAAAGTCAAGTAAACCTTCTCTTCAGGTGAAGATTAAGTCGTTGTAAGCACGTTTACTACACAGTGACTCAAGGATGAGTCAGTTAGTTCCCGATAGCATTAGGCGCCCGCTACATCCTGCATTACTTGATGCCCTGTCCCTTTGTGCCAACGAAGCATACATATATATGTATTTCTTCATCTATCGCCCCTCCCAACAGGCAGCCCGTCTGGACATGCCATGGTGACGTCAGCAGTGTGGTGGGTGATAACCTCAGCCCTGGCATCTTTCCTGCACTCCCGCACAGGCAGGTCAGTCCCAAGGTCATGTGATGAGTTGCCCTTTTTTTTCCTGTTACAACAGCTCACATTCCCTCTCTTTGACAGCAGGATGTTGGCAGCTGTGCCGTACCTGCTGTATGTGATGGTACTGGTCGCAGTGGGCATCTCAAGGGTCTTTATTCTGGCACACTTCCCTCACCAGGTCATTGTTGGGTCTCTGACAGGTCAGTGTGGGTAATGTCAACAGCTCTTTGCTGTTTCAATGTTTGGGTTTACCTTAAGAGAGCAGATTCAACCTCTCCAGGAAGATCAATTAATTAAAATGTCACAACCAGCAATTCTAAGGCAGCATGTTCTGCAATAATTGTGCATACCTTAAAAGTTGGGAATGGTAAGATGTGGCATTACTGCTTTTCTTAGACAGATCCTTTACATAACTATCCCTATTCTCTTGTTGGGCATCACCTCAGAGGATGTTACTGTCGTTCTTTGTGCTCCAGGGTTCATGTTGGGTGTGATTTTAAATCGCGTAGTACTGGAACGGCGCTCCCTGCAGTTCTTTGTATTGTCCTGCATTGGCATGTTGCTTGGGGCTCTATTGCTCCATGCCGGACTGGAACGCTGCGGTGTCAACATGTCCTGGTGAGTTCCTTGTTATAGTCATTATCATGTGGTTGTTGACTGTGTGCTATTCTATTGCTTTTTTTATTACTCTAACAATAAAAACAAAGGAAAACATGGCCTTCTTATGAAGGTGTTATAATCAAATAAACATGCCATATCGTGTTGTTTTAGGTCCATTACAGTGGCTAAGAGACGGTGCTCCCAGCCTGACTGGATCCGCATGGACACGACCCCCTTCTCTTCTCTTACTAGAGACTGTGGTGCCATTCTGGGCCTGGGGTTGGCACAGTTCTGGAAGCCCGGCGGGTGGGATCTTCCTTTGTCGCCGCGGGCACTCTGCCTTGCCCTCTCTGCCATGGCCCTTTATCATGTCAACAGAGTTCCCCTGCCCATCTCACCACCCTTAGTTTTCTACTGTCTCTTCTTCATTAGATTTACTCTGGTTCCCCAGGTGGTCATGGTCATTGTGCCAGGGCTGGTCCACCTCCTGACAGCCAAGACAAAAAAAGACTAATTACTCCTTGGCAGTAACGATCAAGGTCTTTCTTTGGATAAAAGCAGGGGTTCTACAAAGTGGGTCACAGAACAGACATGTTTTATCCACCAAAGAATAAACCTGGTGGACACAGACTTGTTTTGTAGTTGTTGTGGCTCTGCCAAAGTGAGGCAATGCATGTAATTAATCCTTCTTCTGTTGTTTTGTTCCTACCTGGTTTGAGTAGCTTGTGCTGAGAACTCCATGATACAGGACACATTTCCAATTTTTGAAATAAAGTGGTTTAATGAGCAAAGTCACCCGTTTTCATAAAGTCTAGAAGACGTTGTTTGGGTAGGGTAGCTGCTCCCCAAGCTGGCCAACATTTATGTTGGTGCAGTGGAGCTTAATCAGCTCTTATTACACTCTTATTTTATTTATTAATGATCGAATCAGTCACTGATATTTCATTATAAATTCAAAATAAATAAATAAATAAATAAACAACAATTGTATTCACTCATATTACGGATCGATTTAGGTTGAAGGCGTAATATCTTGGCATAGTGCTAAGATGACTTATCGATATTTAAATTCAACCAACGCAGACAACATGGTAAAAATATAAAATAATTTATTAACAAGGCGGTTCACAAATCACGAGGAAGACGACACACGTGGGTAAAATGGTGAACAAGGGAGTTTAAGGAAGATGACTATGAAGAGGGACAAAATGCCGGAGGGATTGTTTGGTCCTTGGTGAACACTCGGGGTGTGGGCTATTAGTCTGAACAAAGGGAAAGGTAAAACTGCACATATACCTATATTTGAAATGAAGGTTTTGGTGAGATCAGTTTGACAGATGGAAGGACTACCTTTCCTTCCAAGTAAACACATTCTGTAGCTTTTCTGGGCATGTCTTTGGTGGCTCTTGCCCGAACGGGTTTCGCTGCGGCAAGAAAGATTCGTCCAATGAATAAAAGGTTTCCTTGCTTCTGAAAACATCCTTTCTTTAAGGGTAGTACGTAGTGCAGACCCTGGAGGTACGCACCCACGTCTGGAAAAACCTTTTTGATTTCTGTCTTCAAGCAGTGCGTCCTGAAACGGAGAGAACTGGTCGCCCTAGCTCTGGAAGCTTCAAATACTGCTTTTCAGGTAAATGAAGAGGTGAGGAAAATGTCTTTCTTGGTGTCCAGCCTGGAATGGCCGTAGCAGAAGAGAATGAGAAATGTCTGTTTAGTTTACAAATTGCTAAAGGTCCCCTGTGACTGGCGCTGGAGTTACCAGTTGGTGAGGGCGGTAGATGATGATGTCAATCACTGGTGCCGGGGAGAGGGAAATGTTTGTTTGGACTGAATGGTCCCTGCACTGTAAAGTCTGTAGGCACCTAAATAAGCTTTAAATTCCTATTTATTTGTTTAAGTATTTATTTTATTTAAATTTATTTAAATCATTTGACACATTGGTTGCATGCAAATCTCTTGTTTTCTTTTCTCAAGAAAACGGAAAAGTTATTTAATAATGGAAACTTGGTGTCAGTGGAGAAACTGTCATTTATTTACACATAGACAAATGTTAAAACAGGATACAAAATACTCAACTGTTGAAGAGAACAAAGACTGGTAATTATTTTTTATCCTGGAGAATTTTACATTGTATTCCTTTCAGAGAAAGCAAAAACTAAGAAAGGACAAACGTATTACTGGTCATAAATCACTATATGGACATGTCTGAACACCCAACATCCACTAAACCCATTCTCGTATAAAACAAAATTTTGATCAAACTAAATCAACTGAACATTTTAGATTTTTTTTTAATCGAAAAACAAAACAGGATTTTAAAATGAATATTTTTTGCCCTTATTTTATAAATGGCTTGAATTTTTTTTTCTCTTGAGCCAACAACCACTTGAACTTGAACTTGAACTGCGCTTGAACTTAATATAGACTCAGTAAGTGCACACACCTCAGTAGTATGTGAAACTTTGCTCCAACCAGAAACTATGGCTACCCAGCCATGGGACAACAAACCCCACCTGTTCAAATTAAAACGAGCACCACAGAAATCTGTCTCATTCGCTCCCCATTGGCCATCACCAACACTCTAGTGAAGAGAACGTTCTGCACTAATGGCTGAGCACCCGTTAGAACGTGGAACATACAAGTACTGGGGAAAGTGCTAAATGCAATCCTCCGGAAAAACAACAACAAAAAAGCTGTATTGCTTGCCCTAGGCACATAAAAAAATAAAAGTAACTAAAGAAGGCTATATGGATTTATTGTGCTTGTAAGTTTACATCGCCTACAAAAATGGATCAGAAAAGCCTGGTGGTATTTTCATGTAACCATGTTTCATGTTTCAATTAGGTCTAACTCACTGTAAAAATACATGTTAGAAGTCGTTAAGAACTGAGTTAGAAGTAAAACTGCCGAGCTCTTAACCTCAGGGAAATCCAAGAGGAGGCTGAAAGATCAGATAGTATTTAGTAATGTATTTCTTAATGTATTTTCTAAATGTCTCTCTATTTTTACTCCAGATGGGAAAAGACATCAGTAGTAACTGAGATGACGGGTCACATAATTCAGCAGCTATAAGAACACAAAAAAAAGGTTTGGGAATAGAGCCCCATTCAGGCAATATGATGAGGCTTGTGATGGTTTCTGAAGTGTAAGACCATGGACGACAGGTTAAGCAGTTGAACCATGAACGTAGGAAAACCGTCTTCAAATACGCAACCATGCACTAAAATATGAAATGTGAGTGAAGAATGCATGTTAAATACACATTAAATGAAGCACTATGAAGTGGTTTTTCAAACTACTGGTGAACACTTAAAAGACAGAGGAGTGACATTATTCAGGGTAACAAATCATGTCTCGGAACTATAAGTTTCCATAAGGTATGTATAGAGTGAAGTTCATCTGAAATTTCCCTCATCGTACAATCCTTTGAGTACCACAAAAATTCTGTGGACATAAAAAAAAAAAAAACAAAGAAGCAAAAGCTCAAAACAAACTTAATATTGGTATAATTGGAGGAAGAAAGTAAAATCCTGCTTGTGCATTCCATCTAAAACAGTAGCAGTCTGCCAAAGGTGCCTTAAGGCTTAGGCTTAGCCCAAACGTCCTACATCGTCCAGTGTTGACACAAAACAATGCGTCACATCAGAAGTGCCTGTGCCCTGGGAGCTTTAAATTCATCCTTTCAGTACAAGCTTTTTCCCTGCACACTCCTGAACCCAAAGAAACCTTCCGTTCGGTGTTATTACTTGCTTTTTGCATTGCAAGTGAATCATTTTATTGAGCTTCAGAAGAATTCAAACTACAGGAGCAACGTCATATAAAAAGAAAAATATGTAAAACATTACATTGGGAACAACAATAAAAAATAAAAAAAAAGATTTTGAATGTTCATCTTGAAATAAAACACCACAATGAGACCTGACGTTCCCTTTAAGATTCTCCCTACAATTGCACCATTTCATCAGTGTGACTGTACACAATGCAATCATAAAAGAAAGGGGGGAAATAAAACAGGTTTCAAAAATATTCACAGTAAAAGGTTACTAAGAGTGCGATTTTATATACTAGTATATACACTTATATACCCAAGTATATAAATGTCTATATTGTAACGGGAAAGCGTTTTAAAGAATAGACATTAAGGAATGTGCTTTGATCATTTCAAATGTCTGCATTTTAATATAACCAAAACATTTTATATATATTCAAAATATATGTTAAAAGATGGTCACATATTCAAAATCCAACCACAGTGCATGGAGGTTCAAACACCAAACCAGTGGAAGGGCACAATGTGTAAAACAGACCTCTCTTTCTAAAGTCCAAAAATATACAATTACTCTATGTCTTAACAATCATTGATCAGCAACTGTATACACAACATATGAAATATTAATAAATATACATATTTACTGAATATCAAAATAGTGTGGGCTCAACAGTAAAGCTATTTTCAATGGTGAATGACTAATACACAAAGACATAATGAAATATGTATCCCAGTACATACTGAAAACAAAAAGGCCCTTCTTTATTGTTGCTGTTATTTAGAATTTCTCAATATGATGGTTTCAATACAGGAAAAGTGTAATCCCTCAAAATGGTTGTTTTGGGTTTGTTTTTTTTAAGTCTTAATGAAGTGTCGCAAAAACCACTTTGCTCCACTGAGCATGCATGTCTAGAAAAGTCACTTTATCGAAACCTCAACTAAAAATATTAATAAATTTGTATTTAACAACCATTGTACGGAGACCTGCTGTTCCCAAAATAACAGGCGGAAAGAAGCTAATAGAAAACGGTAAATTATGCTAGAACCCTAAGATAAGTTGAGGGTACGCCAACAGTTGCATTAGTGGCTACAATCAATCTTAACAAAGGTGCTCAGATCCAGCCTCATTTGACACTGGAGAGCAGATTTCTGCTTAATATCAACTGCCTTTTCCTGCCATCAGGCACATGGGAAACCCGGTCCACCGAAGAGCGTCCAGTCAGCCAGTCAACCCAGAGAGACACAGGTGCAGCAACAGAGTACCCTGCACATGTTGTTTTGGTTCATGCATTTTGGTTGAAGCCTTGAATTGGCTGTAAAGTTGTAATTTTTTTGGCCTTAACTTTTTGTACTTGGTGAAAACGTATGGGTCCAATTCAGATGAAAACACAATATAAATGTGTCTTCGCAAGGCTGCAGCTGGAGGTGCAAAATTGAGAATCACTGATACAGGACCGTCTTTAAGCGTGTTCATGTTTTTAGCTAAAATAATTTCATAGCCACTGTTTATTGTCTCTAAAATAAAATTATTATGTGAGAGAAGTTGACTACCAACTGCTTAAACATGAAAATCAAAAATGCACAGCTTATATTGATGGGAGGACAAGAAGTAACATGCACCTTTTGTGACCGTTTCTACTGTATAAAACTATATATAGTTCATATAATCAACTTGTCAGTGTTTCATGTCGCTATAAATTAGTCACTTATGAAAAATTTAAAAAATCATCATCCAATTACTATAGGACAATATGATGTAAAATTCTCCTGTGGTGTAATATTTATAACAAAACCAAATGCTTTGATTACAATTTTGTAGTGAGCAGTTTAAAAGTGCAATTCCTCAAAAAATGCGTAAATAACATTAAAAAAATACACCAAGTACTAATTAAATCTTACGTTCATATTAACTCTATGCAGTTTGTTTGATACTATTGCATTACAAAAAAGTTGACAATGTCATCCTTCCGCTCGAAACAATGACAAATAAACAAAACAAAACTGTTTAAGGTTACAAAAAAGGAAATGTGAATATTATTTGCAAATGATGTGAGAGACAAGAATAGAGTTGGTCGTTATATCACAAAATAGCATTTAGGGCGCAGTAGAAATAAATAATGAGGAAACCTGAAGGGCTTAGACGTCAAGATGACCACTGATCTTGTATCTTACACACTCCCAGCTCCTCTACCACCCAGTTTTTACAAAAATCACATTTTCTGTTCAATTGGTGCATTTTCTTAAGTAAATTAAGGCATCAGTCATTAAAATGAGAGTAACAAGTGTGTGGGCTTTTTTTTTGTCGTTTGTTCCTTTTAGAACTCATTTTCCAAGAAAAGGCACCAAGTCCCTCTTGCATTCTTTCAACACACAGCTCACACTTTGGTTTTAATGAACTCTTCACACCTCTGCCTTCATCCATTGGGCAAGTGAGTCTAATAAATGACAACGAAAAATTCCCTCTTGTTTCAACGCTTGGTAGCAGCTGTTCTTCATCTCCTACCAGTGCTGTGGGCTGCCTTATTATCAGGTGCTGGTGAACTTGCAAGAGCATGTTGGGTAGAAGGAGGACAAAAAAAAAAAAAAAAAATAATGTTCCATCTGAGCTGGACCATTCTGAGCTGCATCCACGTGTGAGGACGCAGGAGTGCACTTCTCAACTGAGCTTTGTCCAAGGTGTTTTTTTTGTTTTGTTTTGTATTTTTGCTACGAAAAGAATTGTGTTTTTTGAAAGCATAAACGAAAATAAAAACGGAAAAATACGCGTATTTGCAAATGTTTGTTCACACAAAAAAATTGCAGACCTTTATATACGCATACACAAACACAGACACTCACATACATACAAACAAACATATTTGTGTGCTTTATCAGATAACTGAATTGAACAAACAAACAAGGAAAAACTGAAAAAATCTGAAAAATTGCACACACAAGAAAGAAGCAATCGACTGATTCATAACATTGAAAAAAAAACTGCTTCGCTTTACTGTAGGATGAGTGTGCGTTGGATGGCGGCCTGTGGAGTTTTAAGTGTAGCGGACGTTTAGTTGGCTGTTCACTACAAACAAGAGTGAAATTAAAAACTCTTTTGAGGACAGACCACCGCAGCCCTTGTCACTGCCGCCGCCCAATCCTCTCCCCCATTTCCAAAGCCCCATCCTTCTTGCCCCCTTCTGCTCCAGAGCTTTCTTTCTTTTTTGCCTTTGGCCCACTTATCCGCTCATCCACCTTCGTATCCACCTGCCCTTTGAGTTGGCCTGTCCATCTGCCCACTACTGGTGGCCCATGGCAACGGCAATCAATTGGGTGGTAGAGACGTATGCGCCTGAAATAAGCCAATCAGGCAGGGGCTTGCAGGGTGATGCAGTGGGGGTTGGTGTGTTCGCCAAGGATGTGGAAAGAAATATTCACAACTGACAGCAGCACACTCACAACACTGGCTCCTCCTCCATTGGCTCCTCCGTGGGTAGGCTGCAGGCAGGTACAGGGACACCGATCAGTTCAAACTATGTCCAATTGTATCAAACTGATTCAGAATTCAATTATTTGATTATGTTAGGATCACAACACATTTTAGCAATCACAGCACATTTAAATAGGATTTACATTTCGTATTTACACAACCTAAACTACACTTCTAAAATCTTGATTGCTTGAGTATTCAACCCCTTTCCTATGGCAAAACCTAATTAGTTGACTCAATATGTGTGCAATAGTGGTTTACAGGATTTTAGAATGCATATACGTGCCTCTGTAAGGTTTCTCAGCCAGGTCGTAAACTTCAAGCAAAGAATCAACCCTGAAACACTTGGAGCTTTCAAAGGCCCCTAAGGGGTAAAGTTGCAGGAAGGCAAAGATCAATAGAAAAGTCAACAATATTTTAATTACTGAATATCCCTTTCAGCGCAGCTGAACATTAAAAAGTGGAAGGCACACGGCATCACCCAGCATCCCCTCAAACTGAGCAGCCCGTTGGTGAGTTACAGAATTTAATGGCCGAGTCAAATGTCTCTAAGTCAATAATGTCTCGGTCACTCCACAAAGTATCAAAGTGTTGATACCACAAACGTAGCCAAAGGGTTGTGGATTAGAATGCTTGGTCATGCAGAGACCAACATCTAGTGCCAAAGTCAGAAAGTACATAAGTACGATACAAAGTCAGCAGTAAGAACACTGTTTTCCATTAACACTCCCCAAGAACGTGTCAAAATCTTGGTGTGCATGTTGGTAGAGACTTGGAAGAGATCCAAAAAGGCTGCTCCCAAAAGGGGCTTCCACCCGAGAGGATGAACAGTTATGCAATAAACATATTTCAGTTTTTTGTGTCTATGTAGTTTCCTGATATTTAACTTCTTTCATCCAAGGGTTCAGTTTGAGTTTTGAAGAAAAATAGTTACTTGTACACACAACACATTATTTGTAATTCAAAGTGCAACATTTCAGTAAGGGGCACTAATTATAGCACAGATGGTTATGCCAGAAATGTTTGCTGACGGCAATAGTGCGTAACTAATTTGGATATTTGTCTGCACAAGTCTACCCTTGCAGATGAGGGTGTCTGCACACACCTGCCGGGCTCTTGGCAGACGCCCGCCTCGGTGTCCACAGTCAGAGAGGCCATGGCCGTCACTGTGTCAGCCTCCTCCTTCTCTCGGTGCTGAGCCTCCTGCAGGGATTGGCCCACCGTGGGGACGAAGCGCTGCACCGAGCCCCAGTGTTTACCTGTAAGACAACAGTGCACACTCTGTGATGCGGTGAACACGGACCAAACAGTAGAGCTATCAAGGTGCCTACACCGAGAGTAGGAGGTCGGTCGCCACATTCCACGAAGTTGATGGTGTTCTAAACTCACTCTGTATCTCAATGACTTTTTCCAGTGAGGCCGCGGCTTTCGGGCAGGGCTGCCTTTGAAGGACAGTCTGTGGTAAGGGATCCAGCTGTGCGGGACAACAGCAGCGGTCACAGACAGCCTTGGTGGGTACCCACACCGATCAGTAAAACATGCACAGAAGTGCAACATATTTCCAGTGAGATCCAGAGAATACTGTGGATTCAAGGCCCTGGATGCACTGTACCTCTTCTCCCAGCAGGGCAGACAAGCAGGACTCAGAGGCATCACAGATGGCCATGAGGTCGTGACCCCCCTCCAAAGCCAAAACCACCCGCCCACCAGCCAGCATCATCAGCTGCTTGGTAAGGTGACCAAAACCTGCAAAAGAGCAAAGCTGAAGAGTCAGATGGTTTCAGCTAACTTGTCCATCGGTCATGCTTGAAATGTAAAAACTAAGAATAAAACGCACCAGTGCTCAATGATATGCAGGAGAAAAAAAACCTCTCTACGATGAAATTCCAGCAGAGCTACAATGCAGGGGAACTGCACTTATGTTACTTGCAAATCTAAGCTATTGCTCAAATAATTCACTGAGCTGCAGTACTAATATCAGCCAGTAGAGGGTAGCAGTGTTTCAAGTACAACAACGAGATCTGTAGAATAAGGATGTAAGAGGAGAGATATGAACGTAGTATATTTTAAAATATTCTTAAACACTGCAAATTATTCTCTGTATACACAAATACTTTCTTACACTTGGCCGTTACAGCATATCCTCCCAGCGGTGACTGGTGACCCTCCACAGCATCAAACCCGGCCGACACCAGCACCACGTCTGGAGAAAACTCGTTGGCAATGGGCATCACCACTGTCCTGCAAAGCGGGACAGACAGCCAGGCGTAGTTAGGCACAAGCACACTCGGGCTGCAAAGCTCATCAAACAGAGGCGTGGCAGTGTTGAGCAGTGATTGCCGGGTTACTGCTTCAATTAATACTTTCAATGAGGATAAAACAATGTTATCTACAAGCAGATGTTCCCCCCCTTGTGTTCCTTGTCATTATCATAATTAGCTACTATGCATTCTCTTACTAGAAGGCATTCTCTAGCAGAGAAAACAAGTGCTGACCTGAAGGCGGTCAGATACTCCACGTCTCCCATTGGTGGCTCAACACCCCCAGTCCACGCAATGTTCACGTTGAACCCAACTCCTGAGCCGGCCCCCACCTGTGGACGAAAATATTTAACAGGTTTGTATTTATACATGGTAACCACTTTCCCAGATGAGATTTAATTTATTTATTTAAATATATTATTTAAAATCTCCTCAGTTGACCTCTGGGAAAGTGGTTACCATGACAAAATATATGTCATATATAATGATATATTATCATTATCATATATATATATATATATATATATATATATATATATATATACACATACATACACACATATACATACAGAAAATAAGTACTATTTAACCTGCGCTGTGGCTTTAAAACAAAAACGATGTAGGCCTAATTAGTTTTACATCTGCATAAAAGTGAACATACTAAACAGATCATTTTACAAGAAAATTACTGTAATTGTGAAAAGTATTTCGGTCTTCCTGATACATTTTCCCCAAACACTAGCAAAAGCAAGCACTGACTTACATTAACCGTACGCCATGCTTTAAAAACACAGGTTAAAAATCGATTAGTTAAAAATGCATTGTTTTTAATTCTGCTACCCTTTTATGAAGCTTAATAAGAACAATGTTATTAGATTACTTCTCGTGATCTACTGGAGAGTGGGTAGTGGGCAGTTTGACATCTAGTGAACCAGAAGAAAAACTCTCTTTGTAAACATTTTTTTTATACACCGACAATATACAGCATTTACAGTCGTGAAAATTAGTTTCCCCTTGGTTTCTTATTTAAAAAAGCGACGTTACAGACTGTAGAGGGTTTTGTTACATTGACTGGGGTGTGACGAGTGGACAGTGTTAGTTTCACCTTGGTTTCTTACTTAAAAAAGCGACGTTACAGACTGTAGAGTGTTTTGTTAGATTGACTGGGGTGTGACGAGTGGACAGTGTTAGTTTCACCAGAAGTGCACCAGAAGACACTTTCTTTTGTGAAAACGGTTTTTACAGCTGCTACACATTTCCAGAATTTCCAGCCATAAAAATTGGGAAGTTCTATTTACAACACTTTAAAATTCTCTTTATTCATGTTTAGGGTTGAATGAGAGAAACTTTGAACTATAAAACCATGAGAACTGTGGATAAACAGAGCGTACAACATGACTTTTGGGTGAACCATTTTCCAAAGCTACTGAATGTGGAAATTGGTTTCCGCTTAGTTTACTTCAGGAAAGTGATATTTGCTACATTTTAAAAGGCCATTTATAAATGTTTAGGGTAAATAATAATAATGATACAATCGTGACTGCCATTATCATTTTAAACAGGTGAGTAATATTTTGCAAGTTGGGACATTTATTTACAGGCAGATATTGCACTTTCTGTCGTTATACTGGATAAGGGCATCTGCTAAGAAATATATTATAAGAATATTACTACGACTAATAATAATACCACCAACAACAAAACTTATAATTTTAAAGCTCCTGACGCTCATTAAAATCACACTATTCAGCGAAACGCTAATAATACTGCAAACACCGTTAAAACAGCTTAAGTGTTTTGTCAGTAAACTGTTAAATAACTAGCGTACTGAAAACAGTTATTCAGTATTTTAATGTTGCTGAAGTATGATTATAACACATTACTGCAGATACCATTTCTATATCATGTAAAGGTATCGACTAACGATTATTTATTAGACTTATTAAGTAGCATGTTAAGAGTAACAAAGTTACAAAGAAACATAAAAAAATAAAATGACGATACAGTTCGACACCCCAGGAGACAATCAAAATCCTTAGAAAACACACACAGAGTCCAACAACACAAAACACAACTAAACCCCGTGTTTACAGTCGATAGATTAGTAGTATTTATGTATAAGATAAATTACTTAGGAGCTTTTTAACCCACTACGAGAGCGATTACTTCCTTAGTGTAAGAGAAGTCAATACAGTGAAAATATTGAAGGACGCATAAAGCCCGTAAAATTAGAGACATTTTCCGATGATTAAACAACACTCACCAACAACTACTCCGTGTGAGCGTCTATCCCCGTAGCAACTAAATTGTAAGCGACTGGACAGGAATGGTAAATCCACGCCTGAAGTTTTGATCTGACAGAAAACTGCAATGCATGCAAACTTTCAGTCGTTTCTATTTAGCTAGCTGTAGCCTAGAACAATTTTATACAAAAATGTCACTTTGTTTATAGATAGTTTAACGTTTAACGTTTCCTAAAAGTTATTTAGCAAACGTTGGATGGATTGTTTCAAAATAGCAAGGTGTCACAATAAAATAAAACAAGCACTTCATTATTTTAAAACCTAATTCCACGACAACGAAGGGCAAGATAATATTAATATTAAATGAATAACTGCGACATGGGCATCGTACCCTGGAAAATGTGGATAAACAGAAGGAATCCTTTGACTAAATATTGACGGAAGTGGAGGGCTAACGGCAGCCACAAGTGCATACCAGATTGTGTCGAATCAGTACACAGAAATAAATAGGAGCAGGATATGTCTAAATGGAAAGAAGCAATGCGTTTCACACGCATACCAAGGCATTCAATAACCGAGCTTTGTATACACGCACACCAGACTCGAATCAATTTAAATGGTTCTTTTCGGAGAAGAATAAAGGGTGACTGACGAGAACGATGAGCTGGCACTCTAGACATGACTTGAAAATTTCAAAACATTAGTGCACACATGAGGAAAATAGAAGTGTGCAACATTTCCGGTGCTTTATGCTGCCCTAAGTGCCCTACCGTGCAATCGAACAGGAGGTCGAGGGGGATTACCCTCCATCCAACTCACCTTCAACCAGTAATTGACAGCTGCACATTTAATATATTTTCTGAAAAAATAAATCACTGTAATTACACATACACATTGTTAGTTGCAGCTATTTGTGATTCTAATTTCAGAACAACGTTCACTTAGCACCATGCTATAAAGCTATAAGAGGCTAAGGAGATATTAAACACTGTGGACCAGCATTTTTCTTACTTGGGACTTTCCCAAAACATATAGATCAGAGAGGCGGAGCTTGTCCACATCTGTCACAGGGTCAGAGACACACCAAACACCAAACACCAAACACCAAACACCAAACACCAAACACCAAACACCAAACACCAAACACCAAACACCAA
>JAOYSI010062864.1:1816-18159 GCA_025775065.1 Hiodon alosoides | reverse complement strand
GTTCACTACACAGGTTAACAGGAAAATAGTTTCCTACACAGGTTAACAGGAAATTAGTTGAAGTCTCCAGTGAAAAGAATGGCTCCTGAAATTTCTTGCTAACCTACAGGGATGACACCAATTAGGACAGCTGCCCACAATGGAGCAAACAAATATTTCATATTGTGCTGCTGTCTCAGAGGAACCCGGGATTTCAGTTCTGTTGCTCGGAGGACCAAACATAAAAAAAAGACTAAAAGGGATATGGTTTTTACCCGTCCACATTTATTGAACCTTTGGCTGTATAAAATGTGCTGTGAGAGAAGAGTTAAAATAACTGACTGGGTCTTTGGTGTTTTTGCAGTATGTGGCAGAGGCTGTATGATCTGGACTGGATAGACGGAGACACAATATAAATAGAACGAATTGATAAGGTGAGCTAAATATTCAGTTTGCTGGACACCGAGGATGTGGCTACTAGATTTAGTCTTCTTGTCTGTTCTTAAAGTTTTGAGTATGTTGCCTTAACCAGATTACTAATGGGGTACTCAGATATTCATTCTGGGCTACCTAACACATGAGAATCCCTTGTCTGAATAAGAACTATTGGATTTTCAGTCATGACTTAAATTTTATATTAGGCTGTCCCAGAATCTCTTGATTTTGATTTACAGCCATGTCGATCTTGCAGGACTTGTAAATGTTTCAGGGCAGTTTTATTGTCATTTCAATGACAGTGTTAGAAAGGAAATATCAAATATCTGCCTTCGGTCAGGGAAATGATTGCCACATGCAGGATAAACGTATTCAGTTGCAAGAACAGCTGGCCTTTCCACTTAGTACCCTATTTATTGTGCAGACTAATCCTCTATAATCAATCGTGGAGCTTGCAATGAGATTGCTCCACTGCTATTTGAGTATGTTGAAACTTCCTGAATAATGTATACTCATTCAGAGGGACCTGCCATGTAGTCAATGCCTCTTTCAGTACCTTTGGACTGATCTGAGCCTGGAAAATAATATCCCTCCCATGTGCCTACCAGACTGACCTCATTTTCTTCCGCCTTAATGTGTTCCAAAACCAAATTTTTCTAACGTAATTTATCAAATTTGGAATCATTAATTATTCTGTAATAGATACTCACACATGGAAACATAGTCATACACAACCCTCAGGCATACACACAAACACATACTTCTCGGGTGCAGAAGATCACAGTTTTTTCCCCACCACTTCCTGCCAGAAAATTGGATTGTAAATTCTGCTAATGCACCTCGGCTTGCTGCTACAAATTCTGCCTCCACACATGGCTAGGAAGAAGCACAACTGGTCTCCAATCCTATTATCCTGAGGCACCTGTCTCTGTTGCACAGCACCGCCAGCCTGCAAGCACCAGGGAAGCCGGTAGGAGAAACCGATTAGGGGCCAGCTGAGAGAAGCCCACCTTAGGGCGGCGTGCTGACAACTGGGCAACATCGCTGTGCTCCCGGTCACACTGGGTTCTAGCCAGTCAGATACAGAATGTCAGGCTTAGCTTGAGAACAATGTGGCAAATGCCTTTCCCACCTTACTCACTCTGGAGTCCCCCAGCCTTATTCAGTAAAGGCTTCCTTAAACAAAACCCGTCTTTCTGTTCCTGAACATCGGGCACACCCTCATCATAGGTGTGAAAGGAACTTACATTTCTTACTTTCACCTCTATCACATATTACCATTATTATTCATCTAAGTCCGTCGCTGACACATATTTCTATAAACAGTAGAATTATTTTATTATCCTAAAAAACTCCGTACACACTTAACCCTGCTTTGTGTTTACTGTGGTCTGTCACCTATTTCTATAATCCTAAAAAACTCCATACACACTTAACCCTGCTGTGTGTGTACTGGATTTGGTCGTCATATGTACCCTAATTCCTGTAAGAGTGACTGTCTTGGGCACAGGGTCAGGAATGTGACACTGGGTCACTTTTGGGCTGGTTCAGAGAGCGCTGCACTTTTAGTAAGCTTCAGTCTCACCAGGGGAAAATGTTTTGGTATTTATCATATCAGTTGGATTTTTCGTTAGCTGCTGAAATAAGATGCTGGAGCAGTCTTGGCTTAGCACGCCTTTTCTGCAAGAAGTACAGTCGCCTACAACATTAAACTAGCTGACAGTGCTTTTGAACTAGGGGCAGCGTCTCTCATTGCGTTCAAATTAACTAACAGTGTTTGTCAGCTAGGAGCAGTATCTCCTTGCCGGTTAAAAATAACTGACACAGTTCTTCCAGCTGAAAAGACTTAAAACCCTAACCAACAGTGTTTTCCAGCTAAGGGCAGCTTCTTGAATGGCATTAGAAACTAACTGACTTTCCCACTCTGGTTTTGGGAGAGTGGGAAAGAGGTTTCTCTGCAGAAACAGTTAAGTCATAACTGAGAAAATTTTCTCCAGTTCTTCAGAGACACTGTTTGTGCAGGAGCAAGCACATTTTTTATGGTGAAGGTGTCAGTCAGTCTTGTTGAGATTTTAGACCTGCAATCAATTTTTTCAAATGTTTGTGTCTGCCATATGCTACATCTCTCGTTCAGATGGCTTCTAATGAGCCCCCTGAACCTTTTGACGCCCCTGGGAATCCCCAGCCTGGTGACCTCATCGAGATCTTCAGACCAGCCTATCAGCATTGGGCACTGTACATAGGTGATGGCTACATCATCAACCTAACACCAGTGGGTGAGTAGTATTGAACT
Source organism: Hiodon alosoides (assembly GCA_025775065.1). NCBI lineage: Eukaryota > Metazoa > Chordata > Actinopteri > Hiodontiformes > Hiodontidae > Hiodon > Hiodon alosoides. The sequence goes on along the minus strand of JAOYSI010062864.1, from coordinate 15,452 downwards.
ATCCTACTGGTCACGTTCTTTCTTCATTGCGCTGTGTTTCAGTCCAAGTGCTTCTCTCACTACAGATGAGAGCCAGGCGGCAACCGTGTCCAGCGTGAAGTCTGTGTTCAGCCGCAAGGCCATTGTTCGCATGCAGTTGCTGAAAGAGGTGGTGGGGAGCGACTCGTACCGTGTCAACAACAAATATGACGACAACCACACCCCCTTGCCTGTCTGTGACATCATTCACCGAGCCCAGGTGCTCATTGACCAGGAGGTGTCATATGACCTGCTGGGCAGTAACTGTGAGCACTTTGTCACCCTGCTACGCTACGGAGAGGGAGTATCTGAGCAGGTATCTCTTTCGTCCTGTCCCAAACCTACATTATGACCTCCTGAATAGCTCAGTCGGTGAAGGCACTTGCCGGAGTGTAGACAGAGCCCTGTGTTCTGAATTTTGCATGTTTGAGTCAAGATCATTTTCCGATTTTTGTTAATGAGAGAGCATATCGGCTGCTCAAAATTGAATGGGCACTGCAATGGGTGGGAATCTCTCGACTCACTTCTAACCAGCACTCCTTTTATCTTCCCTAGTTTAGGTTTCATACTCAATTACTCAGTAAGGAGTAAGGCTGTAGCATATCTTAAATATTTACGCCACAGTATCTATCGGATATATTGTTAGATGCCTAAATTTTTCTATTAGATGATGTTCCGTAGATTTCACACACGTATGTTTCATTTATACATTCAGTAGCCAGTTTGTGAGGTATACTGCCCTTTTCACGATAATGGATCACTGCTACAGAGTCACTTGGTGGTGCCTTGATATATACAGCTAACAGACAGGCATCAAGACGTTCAACGCTGAAGCTGACCAGGTGCATCCCTTCATGGCTACAGTTCACCCTTCGTCACATGGATACTTCCAGGAGGAGAATGCACCATGTCACAAAGCACGTGACATTTTAAGGAATATGACAGCAAGTTGTTTACTTGATTGGTATGCGCAGTCCCTAGATCTCAACCCGACACCTTGTAGAATCCGTGCCCTGAAGGGCTGTTTGGCTGTTCAGCAGGCAAAGAGAGGCCTGACCCAGTGCTAGATGGGTGTACCTGATAAACTGGCCACTTACGGTATATCACAATTAATCACAATTTGTTACCCATGCTTCATAACTTCACCAAGTAAACACCTTAAATTTAGCTTTTTTTGGTTTCTTTAAATTTAAAGCATTCTTTCAATGAGACTTATTTACATGCAACTTTCACATCAGTGACTGTCCTGGCACATTGATTTGACACATTGCAGTGCAATTTCCAAACTTTGATTCTATGAAAGAAAAAAAAGATGATGTTTGTAAAATAGGCACGTCCCTCTTGATGGCACTACAAGCCTGCTGGTCCCTGGGACGCCGAAACATTGCTGATTTCCCCCAGCCCAGGCCCAGCGTCACTATGCCAGCCACTCAGCATCACAGCCGTTTCACTCTCCCGGTCACAACCGGAAAGGACGAGCTGGATCTGAACCGGTGTCACACAGGAGAAATGTGCACAAACTATCACATGAAATGGCATAGATTTTCAGGAGCGGGCATAGACATTCAGGGTTTATAGTTAACAACCTTGACGTGTTTTTTTTTTTTCATAAACACAATCGAGATCACATTTGGCCTTAGAAACATTCTATGAATTAGGAACCTGGAGAGACTTTCCGCTTTCCAGGCCAATCCGTGCTTAACCTCTCATATTGGCACGGAGGTCTGCAGTCTGCGAAAAGACAACCGAATCAGGGGACATCTAATCACTCTTCCACACCCTCCCCATAGATTTGTGTGGTAGGAGGGTTTGTAGTGACAAGCGGAGATACATTAACACAATTGGTAATTCCAAATTGGGGTCAAAGGGTTGTTGTTCCAGCTCTGAAACCTGATCTCACCTTTGTTTACGCTCTCCTGATGCCTTTTAAAAACAGGCATAAAAGTATACTATAAATAAATGAGTTTGTAGTTTTCTAGGGTTCATTCAATGGTGTGTCTCCACAGGCATCTCGGGCCATTGGAGCGATCAGTTTGGTGACAGCAGCTGCCAGCGCCTTCTCAGTGCTGGGACTGATTAACACTCGCTCCAGAAACAGGCCCTTCTGAGCTCCAGCTGGGCTCACACCCCTCTCTCTACAGATTGACATCTTCACCCTGACGTCCTCTACACTTCACAATGGAATATATAGCTCTGCTGGTTTGCTGTGCTAACACCTTCTCTATGTCGTTCCTGTGCAGTGATTGTTTTATACATTTGGGAATGTTTTTATACATCTGTCACAAATCGATCCATACCTTTCAAACCCCTTGATTCAGAAGCTCAAGAAAGAAAACACTTATTACGACATATACTCTACACTTGGAGAACAATGGCAGGTGGTCTATATTGGCCCCTTCACAAGGAGGACACTAATGGTGTTCACTAGCCTTTAGGAGTGTGGGTGTGTCTACAGTCCTTGATGATTCTCCAGGCCTGTTCAAATTATGGAAACCATTATCTACCTTTAGTGCAAATGGCCTGGCCCTAATGACCCCTCATACTTGATCAGGCTGTTCAAGCTCTGCTTTGTAAATTTAAATTACAGCCACTAGAAACTTTGTTTCATTATATAATAATTATATAATTATAATATTATTCTGCACAGGGACTTTGAATCACGTGTATTACGATATAATTAGTTGGGCAAAGACCTGAAGAATGCCTTGGATCCTGATAAGTGATCTTTTCATGCAGTATCTGCAGTATATACTTATTTATGAGACAACAGAATACCTCCCATTTCAAAAAAGCTGTTTTATTTTCTCTGTTGACACGTTGTGTACTCCCACAAATACAATCCATACCCAATTACTTTGTGTAATTAATGTGTGTTTTTATTCTCAACCCAGCAGTTTCCAGAGTCACAGCAATGTGCGGTGTCTGATTTGTGCACTTATTTGTGAAATGGCATGGCCCTTGGAAGAAAATTTTTCTTCCTTAGATAGAGCCTGCTATAAAGGTTTGGTTTGTCAGTAAAAGTACTGAGTGTGAGGTTTTTTCCCAGTCCCATCTGAAAACCAATCTGATCACATCTGCACCATTCAAATGGACCTAATGCAATCAATGAATGAACCGGTATGCCCAGATTTCTGATTCAATACAAGGACTCTCACTTATCATAAATGTAATAAACATAAGGTTCGGAGAAGTGGAAGCACCGCCTTAATTAAGAAAGAGGACTGGATATCAGAAGTCAAAGTATGTGCGGAAGTTCCTCTCCCACTTCCTGTCCTCCTCCTCTGTCCTCCTCTGGGTTCTTTGACTGAGTGTTGCCCCTCTCTCCAGTCGTCTCTTTGCCTTGGGAGCCTGCTGAACTGCTCGCGTGTCCTTGGCTTTGAAGTGCGTGACTCTAGCCCGAGGAGAAGGGCCGTAACCCAGCCCACCCTGGTCCCTCTTCAGCACTGTACCAACAGGCTGACGGCGCCCAGCCCCCTCAGGGCCCAGCCCGGCCCCCGGATCCCAACCATCACGCAGCATCATGCGGAAACCGGCGCTGGTTGGAGGTAGGCAGTACTGGGGGGCAGGAGGAGGCCGGCGCAAGCTGAACTGGTGTAGTGTGGAGCTCTGGTGCCTCAACTCACTCTCGCTGTACTGGGTCCTACATGCTGCACACCAGCTGGGTTCTGATGAAATGGCACTGCAGACGTTCAAAAACAAAGAACAAACTAAAATTAATCTCTGGGTCCTTCACCCACGGTCTCTCATTGTGAAACACTTATAGACAACTAGCAATGTGTTACATTTTGAACCCACCCTACCAATTCTTTACATACTTATATTTATATATAAATATTCTGACAACTTTAAATTTAAATTCAGAAAATTACATAGAAGTTACATTCAGAAGTTAGATAGAACATATAATTGTTGAGTCTTGTCAACACTGACCTGTTTGTGGCAATGGGTTTTTCTTCCTGAGTGGCATACAGCTCCAGCTCCCTCACTACTTCTGTGTGTCCAGCCTGGACGGCCAAGTCGCGGGCATCTCGTCCCTGACTGTCCACCACACCCACCCACACCGCCCTCTTGTGAAGGAGAAACCTCACAGCACCTTGCTGCCCCGCATAGCTGGCACACATAATGGCTGTCCAGTAATAGGCATCCTGGAAGTTTATATTACAGCCTTTCTTCTCCAGCAATTCCTTCAATCCCGCCAGGTCCCCTTCTTGAGCACATTTCAGCAGCCTGTGTCCATCTCTTTCAGATGTAGTGGTGGTGGTGTGCGGACTCTCTCTCTTTACCTTTCTTTTATTAGCTTTGTCACAGGTTCTCCTCCTTTGTTTCTCTCTTCCTCCATCCTCGCTTTCCTTTACAACGCTCTCGTAAAAATGTTTGGCCTCCTCTCCGCTAATCACACTCCCAGTCTCTTGCTTGCAGGCTGTAGTTTTACATCCCAGCCAACGCTCGTCCTCTTCTTGGGCGAGAGTGAACGTAATCAGACCGTTCATGGCAGAATAGTCCTACCAAAACCAGGTCAACAATACAAAAATTGTCCGCCCACACTCCGAAAACAACTGTTAAATCGATAAAAAAATTACACTATTACTGGAATGGGCTTATTAGCTACGGTATTAGCCTGATTAAAAAAATAATAATAAACGGCAAAAATGCAATTAGCACTATAAACATGGAAATCAAAACTGTAACGGCATTACAGGTAAATATATACTTTACCTTCCAGGCTGATCTATGTCTCCACAATATTTCCATTGCTTTAGTTAATAAAAACACCAAGATGGTGTAGTACCCAGTCGAACATATTCGAATAAGGCCATACCGGATATCTATATAAAAATTCAACTTTTTAGTATCCACATTTGAGTTTTGAAATATTTTATATTGTGTTATACTGGAAAACCTATATGGAAACCTGTCTGATAACTTACTTTGGCTATTTTTAATTTATTTTAAGCTTGCTACAGAGTCTCAGCGGCACGAAATGTTCGAGTTGTAAAAGGTCATAAACAGACAATACCGATTTCGGCGACATAAAAATAAATTGACTAAACACAAAAACCCTGTTTATATTTTTCCAAAATTATGCGCTTGATGTTGATTTAGACGAAAAGCCTATTCGCTCATGCAGGAAACTCCATTTTTGTAACAAAATACCCGCTTCCGGTAACAATCGGAAGCGTGCGATGTTTTTGTTTTTTTCTTACCCGCGGCTCGATACTAGAAAATAACATTGAACAAGTAAAACACATAGAATCAATTGCACCGAACGATCTGAACCTTCCTACGTGGGTTAAAACTCGGTTTAAGACTTATTTACGTTTTATAGAACGAACCCCTGGATAGGTCTTACTGCGTATTAATCTTATTATCTAAACTCTATTGCTGTGAACATTCCCATGCCCATCGTGCCCTCTATTGGAGGATTAGCATCACGCACAGTTTAAACCCCACGTCTGGAATCCTTCTTCTTCTTCTTCTTCTTCTTCTTCTTCCGTTTATTGTAGATTGCAATTGTTAATGTAATACCGCCACCTGCTGGTAGCTTGGATTAAAAACTCAAGTCTACTCTACTGTACTCTACCCCTCCTCTCTGCCTGAATATAGCAGAACCAAAGGCACAGCCAGCGCAGCGTCTTCAGCTCCTCTGGCCTTACTCCCAGGTCCGTACAGTTCAGAGAAGGAGGAATAAGCACAACAATATCGGAAAAAAACCTACTTTACACCCTACCTTTCTACTATCAGACCCGTATTGTCCAGGAATCAAAATAGTGCAGCAATTGTATCCTTACCCAAGTCAGGATTTAAGATATCTCCTATCCTTCTCATTTCCTCCTATAACAGTGCTCTTTCGTTGTCATAATTCCTACAGTGAAGAATCACATGTTCCACTGTACAGTCTGTCCACACCATTTGCACAGCCCTGTTTGATGTTTAGATATTAACTGCAATGTTGTACTCAGACCTGTATACCCCCGCCGTAATCTTGAGATTATATTCTCTTCCTTCCTATTTCTTCAGCCATTTCTTCCCTTCCCAACTTTTGCTTGTATGGCATATAAATGTCTTCCTGTACTTTCACACAATATTTTTGCCATTTCTGGAGCAGCTTTTGTTTTGTTATAGATTTGATTTCTGACCTTCAATGTGCAAGTTAAATTTCTACCACCTCTGCTTCTATAGCTTGCTTTGCTAATCTATCCTGCATCCTCATTTCCGTTAAGTCCCTCATGAGCTGGTACCCACATGAACTGTAACTCTATTCCACTCTGTTGTAGGATGTATAAGTTCTGCAGAATGTCCAATATTACATCTTGCATCGTTACTGAATGCAGTACGTCAAGACTTGCTAATGCCGAGTTGGAGTCTGAGCATATAATCACATGCCGTATTTAAGAATCTTTCAGCCATTGTACTGCTAACAGAATAGCCATCAATTCTCCTGTATTTACCGATACCTGGTCAGTTATTCTCTTCTGCTATGAGATCTTTAATTGTGCAATAGTAACTGCAACTCCTACTTGTCCTCCATTCAGATTTTTTGAAGCATCTGTGAATATGCGAATAGTATTTCCGTATTTTAGCCAAATATACACCATTACTCCCAGGATATCTTTACCCTTGTTCTTCCTAGCCTCCAATAATGTTAGATCCACCGCTGGTTGAGGAAGAAGTCACAAAGGAATTGGTGGCAGTGTTACTCTTGGTGCATACTTGAAGGTATTTAGACCCATTTCATTGATCGTCTCTTCAATTACCCACCAAAAACTATTATACTTAGTTATCCCCCATTCCCAACATGACTAATATCTTCAACGTTGGATGCGATGCATCCTGACTTTTTAGATTTGCCCAGTACACTGTCATTAGCTGCTGTCTTCTAATACAAAGAGGCATTTCACCTACTTCTACCTGTATTGCGGAAACTGGTGTTGATGCATAAGCTCCGCAGCAAGTTCTTAATGTCTGTGCTTGAATTCTGTCCAGTCTAACTAAATGTGGTTTTGCTGCTGTCCCATATGCCAAGCTTCCATTGTTTTTAATGCCAGTGGTGCTTGTTTTTGGAGCTGCTTGGTTTTTGCACTGCTAAAGGATCATGTTAAATCCCATTAGCATGGCTTTTAACCCTCTGTAGCCCGCGAGGGCATGCTGGGCCTGAGAGCAGCCAGATGTCAATTTTAAAAGGTGCATCAATCTGGACCAGAGCAGTGAGAAATTTCAACTCAGGAACTGTTTTTGGAGGGAGTGGTCGATTACAATTGCAATAAAGAGACGCGTCTGTAGTTGTAGTGCTTCTCAATCATTTTGTGGTTACTGGTATACACTTTTGTTATTTACATAATTTGGAATTGAAAATTAAAAAAGAAATACTTCCCACCAATTAGGAATCACCAGTTGATAAGCTTATGCATCTTATCACTACAACCCCCATCACCAAACTCAGGAGAAGGTGAGTTGCACGGCAGGCTGCACAGCATGCATGAGAGGTTCTGTACCGATTGGACAAGAGTTACATCTCTCACGACAGAATGCTTGTAGGATACACTTGTTGGCGACAAGCCAACCATGGCGATCTTCCTGTCACAGTCTGCTAATGACATGAGCTAACTCGAGACCGTAGGGCTGAGTCTTTACTAGCACTTATACTGACTGAGCCACTTTGGAGGCATGCAGACACTTTTTACATTCATCCCACCTGCTTTTTATTTAATCACTTTTCTTTTTACTGAAGCGCCAACAGTCGTATGATGCAATGGGCTTAGTAAACCAGTGTTATTTGTTTTTGTTTTTTTCACCATGTCTACATGTTCTAAAGCATTATTTTGTTAATCCACCTTCAATAGAGAATTACTGTATACATGCAGTCTTGCAGTTAGTGGTATAAGAACACAAGTGTGTCAGAAAAAGTGGTTTGGAATTATTTTCTCTTCCCTTTGCACACATCTGTTTTACAGCCCTGAGGCTCTTTGATGGAGTTTCTGCAGTCTTCTAGAGGCAAACCTGAGGTCTTTATTGTACCCCAAGCTCTGTGTCCCACACCCTAATAGGTTAAAGATGCTCACATTGTGCAATAAATGCTTGATCTGCTCTGGGATTGGCTCTCAAGAATGCAAATATTTTTGGGCACTGTCCACATAGAAGGATGGCTTCATACATACATGTGAATAATTATGGAAAGAACAATAGAGCTCATAGTCAAAAAAAGCTTCATTGTTCTGAATTGCGCCTATTCTGAATTGTGCCTATCTTCAGTAAAAACAGTTTGAGACTATTAGCTTCTGCTGAAAAACATTTGGCTTACCCACTTGTAGACACTCACATAATTGATTAAAATATGAGAATGTGTAATTCAACATAAATAATTCAATATAAATGCGAGATATGGGTTGTTGTTAACCCAATAATCAAATAGATTATGTAGATTACCCTACATTTTACCCTAAGTGCTTTATGTTATAGTAAATCCATTAACTCACAATTACACTTTATTTTACTCGAGAAGTGTCATATAAGTATAATGTTGAGCAGTAACAACAGAAGGGGAAATCTTTTGTATTCAATTCATAGCTGCAGCTGTGACTTCTAACGGCATTTTGGTGGGGTTAAAAGAAGTGAATTCAGGGATTTGCTCATTTTTCCCCTAATTGTGCTAAGAGGATTAACATAGTCAAACCACACCATGCTGGCTCTGGCACTGTGGGAACAGAGGGAAGTTTAACCAGATGGCCTGCAGATTCCTCAAGGTTTATGGCCGAAGGATTGCTGTTTAAACTCCACTGACAAGGGGTTGGGAAACTACATCACTGTCAGGGTAATGGGATATGGAGTCCTTGAAGCTTTGCCCTCAAACATTCATTGTGCTGATGGACATTCAATGAATGTTCACTGTAGCTGTACAGGGGCCAAACACTCCACCTCAGACAACCACAGCCCTGGTTGTTCTGCTAATTCCTTTCACCTGTGGTTGATTTTGATAGTAAATTCTTCAACTGTTTTGACTGGGATTAACCATTTCTGCCATCACTTCACGTACTTTGATATATTTCTACGTCTGATATAGATATAATTTGTGTGTTAGATATAAGCTGTAAATGTATTAACGTTCACATACTGCACATCTTTTGAAATGTGTTCTGTAGAGTAGAATTTGAATAGTAGGGAGAAAGGTAAGAGGCAAAATTTAAATGCAAAATGAGTCAAGGAGGAATAGAAATCAGGGTGTATGACACTAGTTTCCTCAGTAGGGGGCACAGCTGTCACAGGAACTGATAATTGTCACCAAATAACCACTTCCCGCTTCACCACAGCCCACAATTTACTGCATCAGAGGGAAAATATGTACAAAATGAGTTTCCTCTGCACGCAGACATCTTTCAGATGCCCGATGATAGGGTGTAGTAAAAGATTTTAGTTTTTTTTTCCCTACGGTAAGTAGCTTTCTATTATTAGGCATGAGAATAGGACCAGACATAGGGTGGAGGACTTAGCCAAGGACTTATTTCCGGCTTCCACAATGTAGGTGGGTTGGGGAGCTTCCTCCATCTCAGAAGAATTTAATCTTGTTCTGGTCTTCTACTGCCTGTGCAAGAAGTGCTTCCTTCCGGAGCTCTCATTGTGCGTATTAAGAAAATGAACCTATTCATAATGTAACCTGCCAGTATCAATCATATTAAGGTACGTGTGAGAAGCAACAGGAATGACTGCATCAACAGCCAGACAAGCCTCACCACATGATTGGGAATCGTTGGGAATGTACAAAGGAATTGTTTGTTATTTTATACAGTTTAATCAACTGATAAATTCATCTTGTAAAAAAATACCACCTTTTATATGTAAACAATACTACCCATTTATGTTTAGACATTCGTCAAGAATTGATGATGGACAATCAATCAATCAAATCAAATTTATTTGATATAGCACATTTTTACAAACAGAATTTGTCACAAAGCACTGATATATTGAATTTTCCTGAGGGAATCTTAAACCAGAAAACCCAGTACCAAATGAAAACTGGAAAGGTCAAGAGAACTGGAAAATGACATTACAGTAAACACATACAGAATACAGCAAAGAGTGAGGAGCTGACTAGATAGTTAAGCAGCTTCAGCACTTTGTGAGAGGTTCGTTCTTGGTTTTTGCTGCTTGCTGCCAGGACTACACCAGAGATGATACCCCTATTTGGATTGACCAATGTCAGGGAGAGGGTTCAAGGGAAACACTCAAGTAAAGTAGAATATGGTTTGAAGCTGACCAGCTTCAACGGTAGAGGTAGAGTTAAATGCAATCCAGTGTTTGTGCGACAATTAAGTAGTCTCAACAGAAATAAAATATGGCAGCATATAAAAAGTGGTGCGATGCAAGGGAAGGTAATATAGCCATGAAGGTGATCAGTCTTTGCTCTGAGTTTTGTCTCCTAGGAGCACAGCCAGACCAACGAGTTGGCCTACTGACAGAGAGGCAACAGCAAAGAAAGGTCTTTGCATCTAAATATTCTATGGCCAAATTCTCCTCTCTATCTCACAATGGCTAAAGGACATGTTGAACAGGCGGGTTTTTCGTCTGGTTTTTAAAAAGCATTGCTGCCAGGTCAATGATTGGATCTTGATATTCCTAAGATGTGATACTTCCAGGCATAAAGAGGTACATAAACCATTAAAATGGATGTTCTCAGTATTCAACCATAGTCTGCCTGTGTTTGGATTAAAACGTCCTGCAGCACGTTTTTCGGCACACCCTCTCCCCGGCACGAGCTGCCGTGGATCTCCCGAGGGTTATTTGTGTATGTTATATCCGGGCTTTAGAGCACTTCTCTTTCTGCTTCCTCTCATTTGTACAATAGTCTGGCCAACGACTCCCTGTGTGCTCCTGGAAAAGGGCCTCTGCCCTGAAGCCCGTTTGGCTGCTGCTCGGTGTTTGGTTTTCACAAGCAGAACAATACAACAATGGCCCTCTAAGCCGAGGCTATATGCTTCAAGCCTGAGTGCTCGCCCAGCCTTGCATTATTTATTTACTGCAGAGACCAGTGTTATTGTAGTTTTCCTTCTGTTTTTATTTCAAAAGAGTGGTATTGTAATTATTTTTTTTCCAGAGATATTTTATATTTACTTTTAATACTACTATAATTTTAGTTTTATGGTCAGATAGAATGTGACATTTGTGTGTCTACTGTTTAGAGTAGAATGCAGAAGTGAACATCTTCTGTAGTTCTTTACAATTATGTGTACAACTCACCTGACCAGACAGTCAGCCTACTGTATTGGCTGGCTATAGTGAATAAATCACAAACAGTCCCAAAGGAGAGCAGAACACAGTGAACCACGACTAACATTTGCTTTCTGTTTCCAGCTTGCATGGTCTGAATGAAGGGCCATTTGTACCATCATTAACCAGCAATGTCGTTGTTAATGGTAGCAATGGAAGCCCTTTCACACTTGTGTGTCTTGTGTGTATGTCTCTTCATGTATGTGTATGATTGGCCCAACAACTCGTTGACCTTTAAGAAGACTCTGTTCCAGGGATGTTGTCACCCTGTTTCTTGACCCCAATGACAATGTCCACGTACAGAGAATATATGTTTAACAAAAGCCTGTGATAAAGCCACACAAACAAGATCGAATGCCATTGGGGCCAGCTTCAGGCATTGAGACATTTTTGGCTAGAACTCGAGTGGTGATTCTGAATATGTCCTGCGTAACCTCTTCCAGGTATCTTCTCTTCTCACATGAAGCCCTTTCTGCTCTTCTAGACTGACTCTCAGGTGGTATGTTAACTTCAGAAATAATTTTGAATGCAAGGGAACACTGTGATTGCTGGAGTTATGTTTGTGGCCTCCTAGTGGCCATCCTGTAGCCCCACTGTGGTTTGGCAGTTCTCTGCACTTGTATCCATCAGACATGCTGCAGCTAGGGTTGGATAAAAGTTATCTGTCAGCATAGTTTTAGTTTATCGCAGTTTACAAGATGGGTTTTTCATGGCTGGTTTTAGTCTGCATGGCTGGCTTTAGACTTTCACGGCTGGCTTTAGTATTTCGTGGCTGGTTTTAGACTTGGGTTTTAGAGAAAGGGATTAGCAGCCAAATCTACAGCAATCTCTGTGAATTATACTATCATCATTCCCTGCCAGTTACAACTGACACAGTTCAGGCGGCATTAGGTTATTAGGCCTTGAACTGCATAAATTAATTGATGTGTAAATTGTGCTAGTAACATTGTACAGCATAATATTTGTGCTACTGTGTGGCAAAAATAAATGTGATCTGTGAGCAATCCCTGCGGACCCACAGCAGGTATATGAAAGATTGATCTGTATAGGTGGCCTTTACAACAAGGAAGAACAAGGTACAAGGTAGTTATTTTTTTCACGAGGGAGAACGCACAGTGGTTATAAACTGCAACCTAGAATCTGTGCCCTGAATATCTCACCTCCGTGAGGTGTACACGCAGAGGGTACGTCATGTCTAATGCCGTGGGAAACATGGCTCGGGCGTAATTCACAAAAGAAAAAGACAACATTTAAACAGGTTTTCAGGGATCCACCTTACATGTTCGACCAAACACAACAAACTCTAATAAAAAACGAGACAAAGGAATGTCCTGTGATCGGGAAAAGAAACCTCAACCAAACAGAAAACGAAACAAAAACTTAACACGCTATGTTGCTCGCTCGCTCACTCACTCACTCACTCACTCACTCAGGTTTCTCTCAGGAACGGCGTGGATTGAACTCTTTCAAGATCATCAGAATGTTTCAGAGTAAATATATCCCCGGATGCCAGGGGCTTAAAACATGCTCTTTAAATCAAAGCTGTGCAGTCGTATTTAAGAATTTCCCACAATTTAAGCGTTCAGCAAAATGAAATACCAACAGTTGGAATTCAATTTTTTTTTTTGTTCGTTTGAATTATTTCCCAGAAGTACAAGCCACAACAAACAACGATAGCATTTCAGACGATATGATAAAGATTGCAGTTACCTGCATGTTAAACTCATTTTGTATGAAATAGTTGTTTGATAAAGTGAAACAAAGGTTTTGATCCCATCGAAGACTCCTGGGTGGGAGAGGAAGGGGAAGTGTTAGGTATTGTCTGAAGTATAAGGACAATATCACACTATCTCCAGGCAGGGCGGTGCTGGGGGAAATCACACTAACCGTGTGGGAGTCTGACGTTCCAGCTTTCGTCTTACTCAGGTAAGATCCATAATGCGTACGATTGTTTTTTACCAACCCGTGTCTAAGCTGGGACTTTTTTCTGTTCACTACCAGAGGACCATAGGTTATAAGAGGTCCCTTTTCTTTGGAAGGGTTAAGACATTGAACCACAGCATTGTATGTTTACATCTTGTAAAAAGTCATGAAAAAAGTTTAAAATAATGGATCTGGATCCTGATTAGCTGTGTTTCCACAGTAATGCCTGACAGGGCTTCCCAGTGGGTTTTAGTTTTGCTGGAGGGGGTCCCTTTTTAGAGCCTAAGAGGGCCCAATCTGAGCAAAGTATTCATGGCATAAAAGAATGCTCTCAGTATTTTAACAGATGAAGTTGAGAGTCTTCGTCCGACTCCTGTTGTTCCTGTCCATTTAAGGCGAGTAACATTTTTTCCTCAGTGCCACCTCCCTGCGT
>JAOYSI010062854.1:0-23561 GCA_025775065.1 Hiodon alosoides | reverse complement strand
CCCCCCCCCCCCCCCCCCCCCCCCCCCCCCCCCCCCCCCCCCCCCCCCCCCCCCCCCCCCCCCCCCCCCCCGCCATAAAGCTTTAATGTCTCATTAACCCCAGAGTCTCAAGTTAAAGAGGGGGGACAGGGCTGTTGATCCATCATGAGGTATAGCAGACAAGAAGACAGTTATTAGCTCCTAGAAATACTGGGATTTCTCTCAAATCACATACATACATTCTAAGACCATGAAAGAAATCAGGGGAGACCATTTGTCAAAGTTTTTTTTTTATAAAAAAAGGTTTTGGTGCTCTACCAAAGTGTCTAGTATCGCACCATTATTAAAGAGAAATAGTTTTTGATTGATTTTTATTAATTAGTTTAATTAGCAAAGCTAATTTAGTTTTAGGCTAGGAACAAATCATAACTTTGGCATTTTTTAATTATTTAAAAATAAGATACAGACAGAAAAAGCAGTGAAAAGTTTTTGGTCCCAGCTTTAACCTGATAAAAAACAACTCTACTTTGATCTACTTATGCTGAGTGATTGTCTGGTTGCCTAATGGCCAGCCAGAGTAAACTCCACACTGAAGGGGATGATGAACTCAGGCCGAATTCCCCCGTTTGTTCAGGGTCATCGCCATGCGACCGGGGGCAGCAAGCGCCACAAGTGAAGGCCTTTGTTCCTCAGTTCCGCAAAGAGGGGATAAAAAGAAAGCCCCCCTCGCCCCACCCCTTCCCTTTCTCCACAGAGGTCTCCCAGAAAGCGGCCCTGTCAGGGAGAAACCTCCAAGCCGTCCCCCAGCCTGGCTGTACTGAACAACAAAAAAGCCCGCCTCCTGACGGGGAGTTCTGGCCTCGGCTAAAGACGCTCCAGCAGATGAATGGGGGGTTGGGGCCTGATGTGACCCCGTACGACCGTGCACTGTCATCACTGCATGGAGCTCTGCAGTGATCTGCCTAATCTGTGCCCAAAAGCATCACAGTGAAGGCTGAACCCAGAGGGCTGACCACGCGGGCTGCGCTGGCTCACCGTTCTAAACCGCTAACTACGCTCACATCATTTCAGTTTCATTTTAATATTTCCCATCGTCTAATGTTAAAAATGACCAGAATTGTGAGTGCCCCGTCCTGTCCTACCTTTACCCTCTTAGGTCAAGTCCACTGCCCCAACCGTGGTCTCAATCGTTGGACAGCCAATGGGTACTATCCCTTTGTGATTCCATCCCGCCCTCACGACTTCACTCCCGGGGGAAATCTGTGACGGGGCTTCCCTGTCGAAAGCGCACTGAACTGGCCTTGCAAACCGCCTTGCTCTGCTCACCGGCTTTCAGTCTACAGATCACAGTAAAGGGCTGTCGCCGTTTGGCAACGGTGCTCCACTCAAATGCCCGGTCAGAGTCCTACACAGACACAGACAGCTTGCACAAGACCACCACAGTTGTCCCCAGCAGTCCCCAAAAGAAGAACAGACAAGATGAGTGAATCTGTTGTGTCATCTGTAAGTAACAGCTGAAAAGTTAACTCCCCACACTCTTTTCTTTACTATAGAAAGCTGAGCTGGTGTCTGCCCTGCACAGATTCATAATCCAGTCGATTATCCACAGCAGTAATTTTACTTTTCTCCAGCCTAATGGCCTTGTGTGCGAAAAACAACGGACGGTTAATTTGTGACTTCCTGCATTCATTCAGTGGCAAATTAAGTGTCAAAGGGCTAATATAAAGCATATTTCATTTCACAAGCTTTTAATTTAATTCCAGCGGCTTATTTCCACGTTGCTGGGGGTAATGCAAAACTCCAGACGAAAGAAGAAAAACAAAAAGCCTGATGCAATAAATGAAGATGACTTCTCCATGCGATTTTTCGCGTTACGCTTCGCGGTGCCACAGAACGCATCAACATCGGAAAATGCGACCGCATGTTCTCCTCTGGACACAGATGCCCACTCCCGCTGTAATGCATGGCGGAAACGGCCCGGTTAGATTGATTGCATCGCCAATGGGCGAAAGGAACAGTAATTACAGGGGGTAATGAGGGACCGAGCGAGGCAAAAAGGCAATAATACTCCACGTGCACTTAGGCAATGCTAATAACGATTAATTCTGCCCACAAAGGAGACTTTGTCTCGAGAACAATTTAATTTCTCCCCACTCCTCCCCCATCAGTGTCGTGCACGCACGTGCTGCCACTGAAAGAGGCCGTTCCTGCAACATGGTCGTGGTGACCGCTTCTTTGGCACGGCCAGGTTGTCAAGAATGGGGGATCTCACTAGGGAGGGGGGCATACTTCCAAGAGGCATATACATAGCTCACCATTTCGGACCAATTTACGATGCATATTTTTTCCAGTGGATGAGCACTGCTCCTCTTGGGACTTGAACCTGCAACCAACGGCTTACATTCCACCCCCTGAACCCACTACTTCCCCTAGTCCCATCCATAGAGAACAAATTATACAGTGTGATTATTTTAACACAGAGAACAATATTAGTGCTTTTCACTGAAGATCAGTTTTACATCATATTTTTCATTTGCCAGAGACTTCTTCAAAAAGCATTTTCAGATCACATAGACTAAGACCCATTATCCACAGAACCCCGAGGCTCTGAGAAAATACGTGCTGATACAAGCGCCAGAGCCGCGCGATGGCCCGTAGATCCAGAGAGTCTTTTCATCATTAACCGCAGGTGCGCGGGAGCATGCAGTGCACAGAGACTGCACGCTCACCGTGGCTCCACCAACATCAAGGCAGGTCGGGCTGACCGAAATGCGCTCCCTGGCAGGACGGTGATAACTCTCAGACATGCAGCGGAGAGCACTCTGACTTCCCAGCTCTTCTGGCAACAAATGCTGCAGCGGCGTCGTGACAATGCGCAAACCGCCGCGGGGCGCTGATCTGAAACGGCGCAAGGCGTCTCCGGTTGACACACAGTGAAAGCCTCGCTCCACCTGAGTGGTATGTGCACCGCATGATTCCTGTCACAGACGAGGCTGTGGACAGCATGCCTGTCTGACTTTGAACGTGTGGCACGTCTTCTGCTTACCTGGCGGACACTCTTTCACGCTGTGCAAACTGGTTGTTGGGCCGCTAACCGCTTATGGCACTGAGAGTGAGCATGGCCAGGGGGCGCCAAAGTGATGCTGGGACCCAAACCAAGAACCGGTTCCCAAACTACCCTGCAGACTGCAGTCAAGGGGGAACCGTGTGGGGCGTGAGGGTGCAACGGAGGTGTTACTCACACGTGCAGCGGGGGCACGGGGGACGGCTCATAAATGTACCGTCCCTGAGCGTGCCGGTCATCGATGGGCACCGGCGGGTGGAAGGCTGGAAGGAACGACGGAGTGGCTGAATGGGGAGAGAAAGAGGGGGGGGGGAGAAAAATTTCAGAGCTACAACACAGATATCGCATCACAGGCTGCCAAGTGGAAATCACAAGGGCGAACAGCCCTTTTAAATGACCCGGAGCTGAAACCTGATTGGTCCTCTCCTCACTTCCATAAGAACTCTTCCTGTTCTTCCAATCAAAGCTACTTCTGTGTAAATAGACGCCACTGGCATAAAATCCAGGCAATCCAATAAAAAAAAGTCACTGTAACGGTTTAAAGGCAAAGAAGAGTACAACAAATTAATGGGGTATAGGACAGCAGCTCGAACATGGGCAAACGCTCCTGCAGTATCTCAATAACGGTTTTGCTAGGGCTTGAGAACCTGTTGTCCATAAACCATTCAGCCCGGGCAACCCTGTTTCCACACTGTAAGGAGCAGGATTGTTTCCACGGGTGTCTGGCTCCAGAGCAGCAGGCAGCACAAGGTTCCTTTCACATCAGTTCACAGCAAGAATGTAAAATGGATATGAATAATGGACTGCTGGGTGTTCATATTTCGCAAGCCTTAATGAAAGGTTCATTAACTATAAAATATTTAAAGAGCCAAAGTGTTACTTTTCCAGACATTTGACTTATGCCATAATGACGCTCCGCACGAGCCTGAAACCAGGCAGCAGAACTCATCGCGATCTCCGCAACACAGGAAGGCAATGAATTTCACATTAATCCCATTCATTCACGTTACATTCATTCATTCATGCTGCATCACGGCTTTCGAGGTACTGCTCTTGTAAGTTGCCCGTGGCGGGAAAGCATCTCCTGTCACTCTTGAAAGCTTTTCAGGAAGATTCATCGATTGATTTTTACTCCTCTGTTTACAGTCAGGCACCTATTTCTTTTGTACTACTTTTTGTGACCCTCTATAGACCTCTTTTCTCAAAGAGCACCCCTTTCAGTCTATCACTGTCTCTCACCAATTAGGACACTTCACAACCTTTGCCTCAGTGATGGACTCCTACAGTCTATCCAGGGAGAGGGGCTAATGAAAGTCTGGTGTTGAGGGTTATCTAGCTGTGGTTCCGCCCTTAGCTCTGGCCTTGATGAAGCAACAGAACAGCCAGAATTGCTAGCCAGGAACACAAGTCCAAAGTGTGTTTCATTGGCTAACAATGTGTTGTTTCCGAGGCCTAAAACAGTCAAATGAATAACAGTCCAACAAACGTCTGCTTTAAGTATAGAAGTATTTAGTGACATCATTTCCTAGAATGGAGGCTTATAAACCATAAAAAGCCCTTATTACCAATTGAAGCAGCAGGGAATAACTTTACCATGGGTGGAAAAGAAAATTATATATGCAATTATTTTGTACTTTCAGGCCAGCGTCTCAGGCTCCTACATTACAAAAAACCAAAAACATTTAAAGGTTTGCTTGTTTTGTTTTCCGTAAGGCCGGTGGCTACAAAGCCCGGAGGATCAATATCACTAACAATACCATGCATATTTACAACACCGCCATTCGCTTCCCTTACAGTAACCCTGCTTCTTTCCGCAGAGAGAAAGGTCTCAATTTCTCATTGTGTCCATCTTGACGTTCCATTGATTACCAACTTCACGGTTCCCGTTAGACACAGTTTCCCGTAAAGTAACGGACGCGGTCATCTACTGTTTGGCAAATCCAGATCCATTAAAAATCCTGCAAAATTCCAGATGTACAAGCTGAGAGCGAATGAACGTCAGACGGATTCCTCACACATCTGGGTCCCCAGTGGCACTTGCCATCCAAGGAGAGCGGCTTGGAAACCAGGAGACCAAGCGAGGAACATCTGCTGCCAGTCTGGGCGGGCGGGGCGAAGTTAATTGTGGAGCAGCTCGTCCAGGCGCCTGTCCTGTGGCCATGCCTTTGCGTGTCAGCAGCTGGACGGCCCGTGCCAGCTGCGCTGGGGCCGCCAGAGGGTGGGGCGCCCAACAGCTGCGTCCACTTCTGTTCCCCGCTCGACCTCCACTCCGCGAGCAGCCAAAGGCAGCACCGCCGCTGTCTCTTGTACAGTTTTAGGGTGTGGCTGGACCACTCTGCTTTGCCATCGGTCGTCGGTCACATGCGGGGATGCTGGTCCACAACGCTTTGTTGTCAATCATCTATAGTAGCACTTCCCAAACTTTTTGCAACTGCAACCCACTCCACCCTAACTGTAGTTTAGGGTTAAAACAATGGCAAAAGCTGACAATCACCGGGAATATGCCAACCCCCCCCCCCCCTCCGGTATCTCTTCTTCTCTTCTCCCCTGCTTCTTCCCCAGCAGTTGGAGCATTCTCCACACGCCAACACTCTCCAAATAGCATAATTGCTAACTCTGGGCACCATTCCTATTGTGCACCGCGACCGACGCAACTACCTGCTAATAAGGATCCCAAATCAGTCCTCTAAGTTCTGCTGGCCCGTAAGCCATCTCCTGCCAGCCACGGAATCACTGGTGATAAAGACCCAAGGCTCTTCCAGCTACTAGGACACTCCAACAACCCCACCCCCCTACCCCTAGCTCCAAAGCTCCTTCCTGCCACATCTTCCACTGGTCATTTACCCAGAACACTTCATTATCGCCCAGGATCTCTATTGCCCCCCACCGCCTTCTTGGGGTCTCCCGTTGGAAGACAAGCATGTATTTGAATTCCACTCAGAGGTTTACTTTGTAAAGTGTAATCTAAACAGACTTTGCCACCTATTTCAAACAAACAGCAGACTTCATCCTAAAGGCAAACAGCATGGGCCATTTGAGGGAAGTTAAACAGACAAAGGGATAAGGATGGATGAGGGGATGGGGGAGGGGATGTGAAGGTTTTCTCTGATTCACAACAACACCACAGACTCCCACACAGAGCTCTCTGACAGAGTTCTCAAGCCTGTTTTTATGCCCCTCAATGTCCTTATGTCCGGACCCTGAATCCCTGGTCCAGTTTCTTTGGAACCCCTTACCCAAGTGAATCTACACATCTGACCAATCACTGTCTAAAGTAAATAACACTCACAATGTAATTATCTGCAACATGCATCTGGCTGAAAAAAAGAAAAAGTTTCTAGGGCATTAAAATCACATTCCTTCCACACTCCTCACTCCCATATCTGCCCCATCCCCTCCATATGGCTCGCTGGTAAGACTAGTTCTCTTACTAGTTCTCTGTAGTTCTCTTGGGCGCTGTGGAGACCCAGAGGCGTGGGAAGCATTAATATATCAGTCATCGGCGGCTGGAACGGGTTGTCTCCTCTGCATCGCTCCCCACGCCACCCCCCGTTACGGCACAGAGTCATGACACCCGAGACCAGAGTCTGAGACCGAGCCTTTGCCTCTACGCAGTTTAGAAGAGTTCCCAAACAAGTACAGCTACGCTCAGAGGGCCAAAAAAAAAAAACGCTGGCAAGATGATATATGTTCAAAACTTTTTCTTTTCTTTTCTTTTTTAATGTTCCCTGCACATCTGGATTTTACTAGGACACACACACGAACTTTCGCCTCTATACTTGCTGGTTTAAAAAAATAAAAAGTAGAGGACACTGGGGATTGAAAAGGACAGGGAGGGAATAGGAGTGACCAAAAAATAATGACTACAGTGGACAAATGTTTGATTGGAACTACTCAGCTTCGTTCTGACTAAAACTAATTTATGTCGGGGCTTATTATTGTCCAAGCATCAATCCTTTAACTCAACTAATTCCACCTGTTTAATGCTATTGCCTGGCTTTCCATTACTTTTTTCTTTCTTTTCAACACACAGATCATTACAAACAGATCATAACGAAAGAATAATTAAAGACAAACTCTGCCAGGGCTCATTAATTTTAATTAAGCACAAAACACGTTGCATTAAAGGCTACGGCCAAGTGGTATCTCCACAAAGTGGTCTAAACTTCCCTATAATAAAGGAAGAGACAATAATTGCAGCGCTTTTTTATTGGACATTTTAATGATTTACGAGGGTAAATTAAGCTTAACGCGAGAAGTTCCAGCCTGTCCAATTAGCACCTTCTTACACCTACTCATTATGGTTCCTTTACAGGCGATTAAAGGCAAGTGATCAATAAGTGACCCTGCACTCCAGCTGAAGACAGGCCCGGCCAGAAGGTGGATGAAAGACGGTAGTACGGTCTGTTGTTCTTTAATCCAATCTGTCGCCACGTGACAAAATTAAGCAATGCATGATTCTCGTTTCACATGTGAAACGACTCAGATTCAATAGCACCTGTCTCTTACGTCACTGGACGAAAGGCTGACCGTGACCACTTAAGACTTCCGCGCATTGCATTTATGATGCTGAACGTGACGTTTTTTGTCACAGAAAATCAAATGTGATTTAACATAAGGAAGGGCTTCTTTCAGAGAGCAGAATCTTTCCATGCATTCCTGGTTGAGAGTGGGTTAAAAAACGCCGTGCTTTGCTTAACAGACCTCAGTTCAGAACGAGCTCCATACTGCAAAGGCTTCACAGCTGTCCGTCAACACGAAACAACAAGGCAGTGCAGGAAACGGACCAAAGCCAAGTCACAAAAGGCCGGATGGAGAGCTTCGCATTTCTCTAGCTGGTAACGTGTAACTCGGGAAGGTACTGAGCAGCCAGTACCTTCCGGGCCGCTCTACGCTCTGGGCCGCTCTTCCGGGCCACTTACGCCTACAGTCAGGCCTCCAGGCTCCGGGGGTTCCAGGAGAGAGCGGGAGAGCCTTTTTGGCAGCCCCTCGTACGTCACTGCCGTCTCCGCTCTGCACAGGCCTGCGAGTGCCCCGCTTCGGACAGACTCTCCAGCGCACCTCTATGATACGTTTTGGGATCCCGCAGAGCCCCTACTGGGAGGAGAGCCCGGCTGAGAGCCACACCGATTCCCTTTCCAGACACGTCTTATCAGCCATCGTCTGGAGGGGAACAAAATCACGCTGTGCCCAGGGTGCTGTTGGCTCACGTTGGAACCAGAGTTTCCCTTAACTGTAAACCAATGCTGATCTCTCTGACCAGAAGTAGGGATTATTCTCTACAGCTCCCAAAGACTTGATAAAGACACAGCGTATGAGTGGATGAAGTATTGAACTTAATCAGCAATACTGGGCTCAGCTTTCCCTAAAGTGTGTTCCACCGCTCCGCGTATACACCTTTTTTTCTTTCCCCCGCCCCGCCGTCCTTTCTGAATAATTTTGAAAAGCAGTTAACTAAACCCACCCCCGTGTTTTTGTTACACCTCGGCCGCGACGAGAGAAGGGGAGGAGGGGCCAACGCTCGCCCCACTCCGCGAGGAGTCACTCCTGACACTCCGAACACAGGCGCATTGTTTTCCCACAAATAACACAGCCCGGCTGGAAAGAGGACAGGGCGAGGGGAAGCCGAGGGGGAAGGAGGGCACGTTTGGCGGGCGCAGCAGAGGCCATTTACCCTCGCCTGCTCCAGCCCCTGACTGCTGATAGACGCCCAGCATCTGCAAGAGATTTACGTCACGTCATCCGCCAGAGCAAAACTGTGGCCCTCGCAACAACGACACAGCTCTGCTTTTGTTCAGTCGGAACCCCCCTCCCCCCCAAAACACAGGCTCCTGGGCAGCTCGGAGCGAAGGTTGTGCCATGGCCTCTCATGTCTCATGTGTCTAGGTAATTACTCTAGATCAGGCTGAGCTCAAAAGCAGGACAAAGCACAGAGCGTCTCCCACCGAGTGTCCATGTTCCAGGGTGGGGGGGGGGGGGGGAGACCGCGCCCTCCACCTCTATACTCTTCCCAGTTCTTCTTGGTCAGCTTATGAGTTGTCACAGATCCGCCGTGATCCACCAAGGCTCTGACCAGCACCACACACCATGCTTCCACTTAATGGCTGCCTGACCGTTACATTTTGCCGTTACTTTATTCTCCTGTGAATCTACATTGAGAGCACTGGGAATCTGCAAGAAAAGGCAGGATAAAGGATCATATTGTGATACTCAAGTGACTATTGGTAGGTGTTGTTTGCATTAGTTTATTAAGTAGTTGTTTTGAGTGTGTCGAAAGGGAAAAGGAAGTGTGCTTCTGCTTGTTTAAGTGTGTATATATCTGTTTTTGCCAGTGCCAGTGTGCCTGCTGGTGTGCGTGTGTGTGTGTGTGTGAAACGGATTATGTGTATATTTTCATTGTCTTTAAACTGGACTTGCTGATGACTTTTCCACAGAATACAAGTGCTGTTTATTTACTCATCAAGTAACTATGCAGATAAAGCCATTGACACAGCCCACAAAGGGGGAGTCAATACGTTTTTCACGGACGCATGTACAACAAGCCATCACAAACATCTTATGGAAAGCCTTCACTTTCTGAGTCCGAAAGAGAAGGAACCCAGGCCTGTTGGTGTGCCCCTCTGCTACACGCCATTGCAGCCCAAGAGCAGACAAAAGTTGTAATCCATTTACACAGCCTCCCTGTCAACAAATCCGATTCGAGAAATCCCGGAGGATGGACACCGAGTGACGGGTGACACAGTGCGAGAGAGGCCGGAGCGTCGGAGGGGAAGAGTGGAGAGATCTCGCGTCCCGGCGCTTCATGCAGGCGGGGCCCAGGGAGAGACAAAACCAGGCCCGTGTAAACGGTAAAGGGGATTAGCCCAGTCACAGCGCTTTAATGAGACCTGAAAGTGCTCGGCGCAGAGGAGCCTGGTGATTGAGCTGGGCTTGGGCCTGCTCCCAGTGGCCCGCTCTGGCTAAGGAACATCAAAGCATCCCAGCAGAGTGGAAGAGTGCAGAGGGAAAGGGGGGGGGGGGGGCGGCGCTGGAATTCCTTATCTCTTCCACAGAGGATGCTGCTCTGCGGTAAGAGATTGTCTGCAGTTGCCACCTGTCCCAGCCATCTTTGAAGGCAACGCTAAACCCGTGATGGATCTGACCTCCTTCAGCTCACATTCTTTCATGTCTCTCTTCGTTTTCTGCTCAGTTACATCTCCCCTCAACTCCCTCTGCTATTCTCTTTTACTTCAACCCCACCCTTCCTCTCCCGCCCTCCCTCCCTCACTCTCTCTTTCTGCCTCTCCCGTTTTACTTCGTAGAGAAGCAGACATAAAGGGGCTGCCATACAAACAGGATGACCAGAATGGCTCTGCACATTGAAAGCGTGAGAGCTTGGCAGCCTAACTGTGAAGAATTCGAGAAAACTGTCCAGTCAATCAAGTTCAAGAGCAATTTGTTATCTATGATAAACCAGAGTTGATTCTGGCACCTGGCATGGATCGTTGCACCTAGCCAGGTTTCCATTTCATACCAGTCAAAAACAGATCTCTCAACCAATCCAGTATTTCTGCATCTACAGGAGGCACAGGCAAAGTCCTTCTCTGTTTGTGCACACACGGCAGAGGCACCGAGAAATGAATGGTAAGGAAAGCCCACGACCCCCTGGGGTAGAGATGGGGTGATAGCGGTATTCGTCACGCACCGCTAGGCAGACAGGGTGCTCCTGCAATGCCCTCTTGAGACCCTTCCCGTTTCTTGTCTGTGTGTTGTTTTCTCACAACCGTTGAGGTGAATTGTTTAGACTGGGCTTTACTTCAAAGAGGTGCTGCAGTCGCCCGCACTTGTTCTCCGTGGGCAGAGGGATTAATCTGTACCATCTAGAAGGTTGGAAACTGCGAAAGGTTTTTGAGTCATCTTTGAACCATGTGCTTGCCTTTAACTGAAGTGTAAAAGCCTTAAAATATTGTCAGGAATAGACAGGGGTTCACTGGTGCGACACTTTGTTTCCCTTATTATAACGCCTATCGCGGACAACCCAAAACCACAGTTTCCCGTACTGCAGGATCCTCTTCAATTAGCAGAATAAACCCGCATTCAGGAGAACTATCTGATGATCGTGGCGGTGGGGTAGGGGGATGGCAAACTGTCTGTCCCAATGACAGAAGGTGGCAGGGAGACTTCCCTCTCCATCGCCTGCAGCGAGCTGGAGGCTGTGCAGCCCTCACTTTCTGGTGAAGCAGAACGGTGATGTTGAGTGGCCCTAGAAGACACGCCCTCGCAGTAGAAAGGTCCCCACTGTAGGCGCTGTTCGCTTTTATGTCTTCATTCATTTGGGAGGCAGCAGAAAGCCAACACTTAAAACCTAAATTTGAATCGTGAGAGGAGGGGAATTCTGTCAGGGGAGTTGTCCAATCACTAAAGCCAGCCCAGTCAGCCTACCTGAGCCCAATGAAACCTGGACTGTATCAAAGGTTTTGACAAATTTTTGTCTGCCATATGGCATTTCATTTACGAACCTTTGATTTCAGGGAATTTCTCCTGGATCGAGACGGTTGCTAATACCGAGGAAGTAACTCTGCTCTTTATGTTGTAAAGTGAATGTAAACATTGCTTGATCTCCAAGAATCTGGGGATAAAAAGCAAGCGACCGCCTGAGAAGGGAAAGGAGTAGAACCCGCCACAGCGTTGTAGATGAGGAGCTGTCCGCCGTTTCCGTCGCGTCCGCCGCGTCCGCCACGCCAGCAGGCGCCACCGCTGACCCAGCAGCTGGGACAAATTTAGGCGGCGACAGAAGGTCTGGACAGGGGGTGTGGGGAATGGCAGCGGGGGTCACCATTGTTCACACCTCTGGGGCTCTGTGTCCGAACGCCCGGCCCTGTTCAAAGGGACACGTCTCTTGATCGTGACGCTTGGGATTACAGGCCACGCTGAGCTGTGCTCACTCCCTCTTAAAACTCTCTGTTGCTCTAGCTGGGCACCTTTGGAAACCTTTAAAAACCCCTTAAAGTGCAGCGTGATTAGGTGTTAATTTGAGGCAGGGAAAACTCAAGAGGAGCACACTCGTCTCACACACCCCCGTCTCACACACACTCACCTCACACACACATTTTACACACACTCATCTCACACACACACACATCTCACACACACACTCGTCTCACACACACACTCGTCTCACACACACCCCCGTCTCAAAAACACTCACCTCACACACACACCCGTCTCACACACACTCACCTCAAACAAACTCACCTCACACACACATTTTACACACACTTACCTCACACACACGCCTATCTCTCACACACACCCCCGTCTCACACACCCATTTACACACACTTACCTCACAAACAGCCATCTCACACAGCCATCTCACACACCCGGCTCTCTCTCACACACACACACACACCCGGCACACACACCCCTCTCACACACCTGTCTCTCACACACACACACACACCCGTTACACACACCCATCTCAGACATACACAATGAGCGGTAGAGGCACTGCTGAGCTGGTGTTAGGGAGCAATCAGTAGCAATGTTCCGCTCTCGGGATTCCAAACGCTCTTCTGAATTAAAGAGTTTACCACTCAGGCAGTAACGGAGCCCTGGCTAATGAACTAACCCACTGAAAAGGGAGTAATTGCCGCAGGCTGAAAAACTGTGCCTCTCATTACCCCTCATAGATTAAACGCTCCCAGCCCACTGCCGACGTAGCAAGGCTAAACAAGCCGTCACCACAAATCCCCTGCCGCTGCCCAGTCAAGGTAGTGAGGGATGCTAAAACAACCCCAGGGCTCTCTTTTCATACCCCTTTCCCTCTCTCTATTCCCTGCTACCCTCTCTTTCTGCTCTCTATACAGGATGTGTCTCTATTTCGCCACCAATCCTCATCTGTCCGGTGCTGCTGTGATTCTCTCTCATCTCGGCCGTCTCTCTCTCTCTCTCTCTCTCTCTCTCTCTCCTCTCTCTCTCTGTTCCTTTCCCTCTTTCTCCTGTCATCCCTTCACCTCCCCCTCCTCCCTGCTGTACCAACGAGACCGAAAGGGGGGGCTTTTATCTCTGCGCTGATGAGTCACTCCCCGGACCTCTCCACTCCCCTTACCCAGAGCCTGGCCTACTCTATCATCCAGCAACAGCGAAACTGGACCCCACAACCCAAACCTGCAAAATACTATAACAGCAACCAGTTGCATTCATCCGGACAAAACAACCAGCAGTTAGCAAACCGCCGCCTTCATGATGCTAACTCACTGTAGTGGGCGTCCAGGTACCCATTGCGCGGGTCCATGGCGAAGAGTGTGCCCCGGTAGGGTAGGGCGTGCTCAGCCAGCTGGGGCAGCGAGCTGTGCATCTCCTTCTTCACCAACGGGGGGCGCTCCTCGGTGGAGGTCGAGGGTTCCTCGCTCGGTTTGCCACTGGCGGGGCCCATACCGATGGCGTTGCGTCTTTCTCTATGGTATGATGCGAGTCCTGGACTCTCATCCTCTGTGGGGGCAGAGAGGGGTTTGAGAAAGAATGTCACAAAACTGTATTTCAGGCAATAATTTTACAATTTTCAGGTGCTACTGTTGTCTGTTGATTTTCCAAGTTAGTTTTAGTTTTGATTGGAGATTTGGGATTAAATCATAAGAACATTTGAACTGAACAGGATCTACTGACCTGAATTACCTGCACAGGCCTGTGGCCCTTATGATAAGCTGAGATAAAAGTTCAACAGAGTGGGTCCCTCTAAATCAGTTGAATAGCATTTTACCAATAAAATACTGGGTTACTGTGACCTACTGTGAGTGCAATGGCGACTGAGAAGACAGAGTTAGACAGCCTGGGGTTTTTGGTTACAGAATGGGGTAGAGGGTAAAGATGGAATTAGTAACTTTGCTTTTTGGAGCATGGGTTTCATGAGACCGTTTCAGTCATACTGTGGTGCCGGCACCCGAGGAGCTGATCGAGTCTGATCGCGAGCAGCACCAGGTTGAGAAAGCACGCGCACACACGGGCTGGAGCCCATGCAAGCCAGGGGCATCGTGGGTAATCTGCAAAAGCCACCAGGGCCGCAGAGGCCTCAGAGCAGCACATGGTGAGAACATTTCCATCTCAAATCCAGAGCCTGGCCCCTTAACATCTACCAGGGTTGCAGAGAGGAAATTCCAGAATGCTGGAATCTTTTTTCTTTTTTTCCCAGGGAGATGACAACTGGGCTTCCTTAGGGATCTCTGCTGTGCGTTTAATGCCCTCATGAGTAGTATAAGGAAACCACATGTGTATCTGACTTCCTAGGAAGATCTAGTGAAGAGGTCCAATCAGAGTACTCTCGCCTGTGGAGGAGGTTTGGGTTTTGTGAATAAAAGTGAAAATACAGATCCTGAGCTCAATACACACACTGCAAGAGGCAAATTACTTTTTTTTTTAAATTGCTTTTAGTTCAGAATCAACTCGCTGCTTTAAGATCGGGTCCTGGTATCTGGTCAAGGTGCTATAATGCCAACTTGTGCCAGAAGCAATACCACATAATGCAGTGAGCTCCCGAGGAATCCCTCCTGCTGGGGAAAGATAAGGAGGTCCCCAAGAGATCGGAGGAAAGAGGACACAGCGGTTCCCCACCGGTCACCGGCGCCTCAACAGGCGTGAAGAGAGGCTGCCAGCTCATACTCGGGGGTTCAACGCAGTCGTGACCTGCGATAATCCATAATCCATAAACGGCGGACATAAGCGCCAGGCCACGAGCAAAGGCCGGCGCCGCCCCGTGAAGGCAGAAGCCACGGGGGAGCGGAACACAACCCGTCTGGGTTATGTTCTTAGCATTGAACCCGATACTACACACCTCATGATCTCATTACGGGAATAATAGCATTTAGCTTGTAAATCGGGATTAATAGGTCCGAAAAAACTTCAATATTAGCATAAAAGGCTTAAAAGACCACTGGGCTTTCCCAACGCAAACACCTCAAACGGCTGCATCGCAATCGTGTATGTAAAAGTCTAAACCACCGTGGGTTCATTAAGTGACGCTCAATGCAAGTTGAAGGGCAGCGGATGAACTGTCTCTCTTTATAATATACAGGTCAAGCACGGCGCAGTTGGACATGTGGAGTAGCGGTGGTTGGGGTGTAGCTTTAGTGCTAGGCTGTCAAGTTCAAACCCTTTTAAACGGGCTGAAGAATATATCGGATCTGTCAGCTCTAAAAGTTAGCCTGAACAAGGCTTCGGTTTAGCAATTAAATAATCTCAATTAGAATTTTTCATAAATGTTTTATATATATATAAAATACACACGCACGCATGCAGGCACACATAGACACAGAGGGAGCGCAGACACGCACACAAGTACGTACACAAACACACACACTCTGACACACTTCACACTTGTAAACCCTAACACAATGGGCCGTCACCACCGCTTACCCTGAATAAATCCCTGCACTGCCTCAGGGAAGCTCAGTCATCTGCCCCTCTCTGAGGTCGTCCTCCTTCGACAGAGAGCCAGCGCAGGGCGGGATTACTGACAGGAGCGCGCCGCTCGCCATGGCAACCCGGCCAACCCAGTGGCGAGAGTGTAAGAAAAAGGGCCCAGCTTCCCCAGCAGACGCCAAGCATCGCAGGGCTTGGCCAGGGCCCAGAAGCCCGGGGAGCCGTGGATCATTCGTTAAAGAAGATAGTTAAAGAAAAAGGGGGCTTGTGTCGTCACCTGACAGACCAACACTGCTTTTATTATCTGGACATTCCCCAACCACCAACAAGTCAAAAACAACAGTCCCCTTTACTTCATCAGGAGAAACACAGGAACACTCCCATATTCAGTGGAATAAAGTCTTCAGTTTCACAGGCACAAATTCTTTTTGTGGAAAACTACACTACGGTGCAGAATATATCTATTTTTAGTACTTCCAAAGCACAAATTAAACTAGATTCTTAAACAAAAAAGCCCTGAAGTAATACTTAATCTGCTTTTATATGGTATCTGAAATATCTGAGTTGGTTAGAAGCTCTCTGGTGAAAGTCATAATTTGAACACAGAGAGAAGGAGCTCGGTAGGACGCACCGACCACAAACTACACAGAAAACTGAAGATGTCTTTTCCAAGACTTATTGTCTTTAGAGATTGACCGCAGGTATCTTTCAATTACATCAGACCAAATGAACTTTCCTGGGCCTTACCACTAAACTATTCCCTCTCGTCTGGTTATTCTATCGTGGGCCAGGCCTGGCCGCCTGCTGTGACCCGCCTGCTGTGACCCGCCTGCTGTGGCCAGCCTGCTGTGGCCAGCCTGCTGTGGCCAGCCTGCGTCCAACTTGAACGCATTTCAGACCTGCCTCTGCTGAGACCCTGAGGTTCATCAGCCATGTATTTAGAAGGTCCACTTGCGCACATTTCACCTTAGAATTGACCCTGAATTTATCCTACGCTGCCAAGAAATCATTTTCCCTCTGTTTTTCACCATTCTCTCCTTTTGCATCTCCCTCTCTCATTCTCGATCCCCCCGATCTCTCATACTCTCTCACTCTCTTCTGTCAGCTGAATGCAAAAAGTTTCCTGAGCTGATTAGCATGCGTTCCAATCCTCCTCCTCCTCCTCCTCCCCCCAATTCTCTCAGTGAACTCTCTCCCTATTCAGTCGAGCTCATTCATGACTCAAAAGGGTCAAGCTGCTAATCATTAAATCATGCAGGTCCCTGTCCGGCGGGCAGGGGGAGGGGTGCAGTCATTCACAGTTTACCCCCAAATTAAACGGTTTTGTGGGTCAACAGCCTCTTGAATTGTTAGGCAAACCGAGGCCAGTGGAGGCTTTAGAGCCTCTCTCTAATGACTTTGTGAGTATCTGCTGCCTTACAGGTGAGGGCATTGTTTACTGATTTGTAAACCATTTTTTCTTTGTTTCGTTCTTTCCTCCGCGCAAATGACATGCCCTGAGTGATCTCGTCCGCCTTCCTAAGGCTGCCTAAGTGGTCTTTAAAAAAAAAACCCAAACGGAATAGCGTATCAACATGAAAAGATCACTACATTACCAGATATAACTTGGAATTTTCAACTCCAGTGTCAAACAAGTCAAAAGAAAGTTGGCGGAGTCTTTGAACTGCGAACGCAACTGTGACGCGTTTCGCTCCGACCGTCCACCTGCCTAAGCCCCTCTTGGCTCTCCTGTCCTCTTTCATTTCCCTTTCTTTTATCCGTTTCTTCTTTTTCTTCGCCACGGTTGCCCCTGCCGTCCCTCCACAGGTTCAAGGTCTATTCACCCCCACACAAAAGCCGCAGCCTGGAACCTCGGCAGACCACAGAAAACATGCTCGGGGCTCTCCATAGTGATTGAATTTCTGAACATCTTTTCAAAAAGCAGTTAAATGCCCGGAGGCATGAGTAAGAAACAGGCTAATGGCGGATTGGGAGCCCTGAACAAGTTTTAAAGCCCTTTCCTCGCTCGCTTTTGAGGTTGAAAGCAAGAGCTTCGGCCTTTCAAGTCTCAAGTCCTCCTTCCTCCTGCGGTGTCACAGAAGGATTTTGAAAAGGAGGTAATTGTGCTCGCTGCCATCCTGATCAGAGCGCACGTTCCGGCCCGGAGTATTTCAGGGGTCCTTCTCTGGGAGTATAATGGAGCCTGGCGCTGGTCTCAGGCACTCTCCCCTCCCAGCCAGTCCCGGGGCCCAGGTTACCCCTAGGCCTCCTTTCTGGAGCTCCGTTGTGGCGCATGGCTTAAAAAAAACAGGTTTGCCAGGGTGAAGGTGGGTTTTGAGGGCAGGGAGGAGCACGAAAAACATGAAAACACAAAACAGAAAATGCACAAGGTGACAGTGGGAGGGGAGACTGTGGCTGAGATTGTTTAGCTGAGGTGGAACACTGTAAGCAGGACCGCGGCGTGAATCAGGCCCGCTTTAACAACTTTCAAACAGGGAGGGGGTGAAAGCCATAAGGGTACAGCAATCCTTCCTCGTCCTCCACTTCCAGCACAATAATCTTTTTGTACATTTACTTTAAGAGACACCAATTAACAAAGAGAGGGATGCTAAATTCCCCAGCCTGGCAGAGTCTGCAGCTGTGGCAGCAGCTTGATAAGGGCCAATCTGCTTAAAGACCAGTGCTGGCACCTTTACAGTAGTGGGAGAACCGTTACCAAGAGAACGGGGAAGTCCCCACGCAGTCTGGAAGCCCAAGAGAAACACATCATAACCCCAGAGATGTGAACGGTGTGGGACATTTAGAATCAACTCATTTCCCTCCCAATGAAAACCACACTGTTCCGTCACAAAAACTCTCCACTCATTCAAATGAGTTTTCAGAGCACTGACGGTAAACCCTGTTAGTAATGTCTCTGAGGCACCAATATACGACAAGACAACAACATTACACCTTTTTATTGTATTATTGAGACACTGGAGCAGCAGACAACAGACCAGCAAAGGTCCAGAGGTTCCAGTAGTCATAGCTTAATTACAAACTGCATGGTTGTCATGATTAACTAGAAAAATACTGCATTGTGTTCTTTGTTAGTTGGCTGCTAGGTTTATATGGGAGGTTTGAGAACCATTGATCTCAAACACGAGCAGAAAATGTCACTAACAATTTTAAATATGCTTACTTAAGACTGAACCAAGTAGAGGTTTACCAGCATCAGCAGGAAGGATGCTTTGGATTATTATAACTGGCAAACTGTTAGGTGAAAATGCAAAGGAATCCAGAATATCTCTGTTCGGATCCTCTGTAAAGGATGGCTAAACTTTATGGCCTATCCAGAAATGAATTTATGTCCTCGTTGAACCGGTTATTTTGTTGTCTTCAAACTTGCAGACTAAGGTACATTTCTACCAGCAGTTTGTCCAGTTGTCTACATGCCTTGTCATGCTAAAACAACCAGGAGCTGTTTATGAGGTTTATCACTGGAATTGGACTAGTCTACAGTTGCTTTCATTCCTCTGCTTAGGGACACCAAGCCTTTCCAGGGCCGGATTTCCCGCGAAACCCGCTGTCCGTTCTCCTCGATATTCATCTACGCATAACGCGCCTACCCCTGCGCGCCAAATTACGACTCCCGAGCACGGAATCTCGACCGACCCTTCCTGTCGCCGGCTCATCAGGGACTCGGCTGGTGGGGGGGGGGGCTTATCAAAGTGCAGCGTTGTGGCTCAAAGCCCTGAATGGAGCTCCCACGGCCCCACCATTTCTGCTCCAAGCTCACCTCCAATCAGCATCAAGGCACGGTTCAAAACGCACCCTGTCGGGGGTGGCAGGACTCCAGACTGGGGAAGAGCTATAATGTGCCTTTGATTCCAGACTTTAATCGGAAGGAGCAATTGTAAAGGAGAAGTGCTTTAAGGTCGAAACTTTCTCAGACACGAAGGAAATTCTCTTTAGTACACCCTCCTCGGGGAGCTCCTGTACAGTGCTGATTTCTCCTTGACAGGTGAAGAACACTGTGATGGTTTCTGCTGTCCTGATAAAGAACCCTGTGATGGTTTCTCTTGTACTGATGCTGATGAGAAGCGCTATGATGGTTCGGCCTATACCCTGATGAGGAGCACTGTGCCGTTATTTTCCCATACTGCACTGCGCTGGTTAGCAGCAGAGAGAAAAAAGGAAAGAGAACACAATAACTTCAGTGCGATTGCTTGTTCTATAGAGAGAAAGGTAACCTTCCATTTCAGACTCCGCTTCTTGTGTCAAAGGCCTAAGAAGTTACACATCTGCCCCCTCACCAAAGAGATGTTCAGGGCACAGATCAGCAGTGCAAAGATAAGGGTCCACTTGACGAGCAGAGAGGGCAACCAGCCAAAGCCAAGAAATACTAAGCCAGCGTCAAACAGGACAGCAACACAAAGCCCGAGCCACAGACCAAAAAGAACAGAGACAAACAGATGTGAAACAATTTAGGTTCAGGTTTCCACTGCAAGACATCATCAATCACCCATAAACATCTTATTAGCAAAAAAAAAAAAAAAAAGTGACCAAACAATAAAAATGACACAATAAATGAAATTCAAAGGACTCATATTAATGTTATAGTATCTGCAATTACATAAATCTTGGATACACTGCAATCATAACAGGTTTCCAATTCCCAAAAGGGTAGATTGCTTTGAATGGAAACCTAAGATTGAACCGACACTTTCTGTGAAAATTTCACTTCATTTAAAAAATAAAAAAAAATAAAAAATCGAAAACAGCTGTGTTTTTAACCCTTTCGGCTCATGGGTCTGTAAGAAATCTCCAAAGTGAGAATAACTAATCGTTAGTAACCCCAGAGAAGGCTTACCTTAAGACAGTTAGCCAGCTAGAAGTGGGATAATTAGGCACTTCAAAGACACATGCCTGCCGTCCCTAGAGGGTCAAAAACGATTTCCACCCCTTCCTGTTAAAGAGCCCGTTAGCTCCTATTTGTGGGTAGCAGGCCAGTTTAACTTCTGACATTTAATATCTGAAGATTGAGTGGGATCAACTACTTAGCCAAAACAGCATTACCTTCTCATTCCCCGTCCCCAACCGTTTCCAAAAAACCCAATAATTTCCCTGATGTTCAGAAGGTCATCAGTCCATTGCAAATAATGCACGTCTACCCTGTTGACTGGCTGACTGGTGCTTCTTGTGAACACAGGTTCTCTGACAAGCAACAATGCTATACTATATGTATCTGTGTTTATGTCCACCACATACCAGAAGGCAATAAAATGTGAAAAAGTTAAAAAGATTGTTTCTTCACCTTGTGTACGGCTTTGACCCCATTGGGAGGAGCCAGGAAGTGCCTCTCTACTTCTATAAGAATTATAAAACAACGGTGTCTTGCAGGTAGGTAGCCTAGCCACATCCCTACTAGGGTGTAAACGTGTCATTCCCCCGCTGTCTCCTTCTTTGGTTCACTCTCTCAACCTGCCCACAAGAAACCCCTCCTGCTCGACCTGTCTATCAATCAGGAAGATAAGTCACTGTTCCATAACATATTCCCTTGCTTTGATCACTGGTATCTTCCTCCTTGCACCAGAAGATATCTGTCACAAGACTGCCGTAATCTTTCATCAGTGTA
Organism: Hiodon alosoides; assembly: GCA_025775065.1. Lineage (NCBI taxonomy): Eukaryota > Metazoa > Chordata > Actinopteri > Hiodontiformes > Hiodontidae > Hiodon > Hiodon alosoides. The sequence continues at coordinate 2,526 of JAOYSI010062854.1, read as the reverse complement.
TTGCACTGCCTACATACAATTCCAATATTGGAGCCCTCCTCAACACTGTTCAATCGCCTTCTACTCACACTGACCTTTTTTATGACACGAAAAAATTTAATACATGTCATGTTGCATTATGATCAAACCGCATCTTTGAATGTCTTTGGTCATTCTCTCTGCGTGATTTGAACTACTGGAGGCCGGGTCTTTTGCAAGGTGGACATTTCTGGACTTCCGTCTGTTATAGGTTTTCAAAGGCATGTGTCTGTGAGTTATCATGGCACCATGCGTTCTCCTGTCATTCGCTGTAAGGCCTCAGCTGACTGCAAGGCTTCGACGATCTGTCAAGACTTCAAAAAACTTTTCATCTGACCGGAGGTATTTCTCAACAGGACAGAATTTGTATAATTCTTCAAAATTGTTATTTATGGCTAGAATTCTCTCATTCTTCAATAAAGCTTACATTTCTTTCTTTATTCCTTATATTTCCAGGCAGTGTCTATCATACCTGAGACAGGGAGAGAAAAGCCTGCAGATCGGCTGTCCTTGAATCGTTCTTGGAGGATCTATGCAGGAACAAACACAAAAAGGTCTGAAGCAAGGATACCCTTTGGGCTGCTGTGTGTTTCCCTTGGCAAAACCCATGCTCTTCTTGCCACTTTGGCCTACAATTTGTAATGGAGAGCTGCCTGTGAGACCGTCATAAAAATAAAGCTGAAATTTTTTTTTTTCCTATAGAAACCACTTCTCTTTCTCTGTGTTCCCGCCAGATGCCCCACAACTCCAGGCTTTCATCTAAAAGCATACATTGGACATATGAACTATGGAACCACATGGCCCCTCCCTAAGCAGGGGTGTGGGAAGACCAGACCCCCTCCATTGGAGCCTTTTCCCCTGGGCGTCTGTCAACTGCGGCCGGCTCCAGACCGCGGGGTCCCCTTGGACTGGTGGCTGTCCAGTCATGCAACCTGGAGTGGTGCCATAGCTCTCCTGGCAGAACCAAGGCAATGTGCACTTGGCGTACCATACCGGCTGCCCGCCACTCCCAAAGCTGAGACCCTCGCAGAGCCGGACCCCAGAACAAGGGTCCCATTGAGGAGGTGGAAATGGGGTGAGGCTGAGGCCCGACACCAACAGTGCGGGGGGGCGGTGGAGGGGATGGAGGGGTGAGGTCACTGAGGCAGCTAACTAATGGCTCATAAGGACACAACCCAGATGTCCAAGTTCTCAGGACAGGGGTGTGTATTCCCACACGAGGAACTGCATGGCTGGGAACGACGCCAAGCAAACAGTGTCAACAAGAAGCCTTTCACTTCAGGCTACAGCGTTCTCCTCTTAACCCTCGCACAAGACCGAACACAAAATAGCCCTATTGTTTACCTGACATACAAATTGCGCAAATAATACTGTAGCTTTAAAATGGAATATTAATAAATCTGCTTTTTCATTTTGTAGTAATGTCCAAACTGGCCTAGTCATTTACTGCAGTTGCTCAGGTCTCATTATGGGAAGAGAACCCATGCAAACAACAGACCGTTACTTCAGCAATTTATTAAACGAACACTGTTTTATTGATAACCGTAGGCCAGCTGTCTTTCATGTCACAAGAGCCGCACCATGTTCCGTGAGTCTGTGATACACCACAGACATTACCTTGTACAAACAAATCCTGACCTGACTGGTGCTGACCATGCTTTTCCACCAAAGGAAACCCAACTTCAACAGTGACATTGCATTGTCCTGAACCAAATGTGTAAGCTCCATTATCCTGTCCTATGAAGACTTAGGACTCAGTCATAGCCAGCCAGCTACAACGGGCACTTATTCCTGATGTTGAATACAGGGGAATTGCCAACCAAATAAAAAAAAATATCAATTCATTAATAAATGATACTACTTCTCCTGTTTAAGTAATGTTTACTTTATGTGTTCAGCTAATCACCGGCAAAACTGAAGGATGCCCCATTTTAATGCCCGTGTGCACAATTAATTGCGGTAGTAAATACCTTAATTATGATAGTAAATATCCTTCATAACAGGATAATCACAAACTGGACTGGAAGTCACAGTTATTCTGTCGTGGGCGTTAAATTTCCCAGCTTGTATTTCTGCGTGGCATTTGTAGCAATGAGATTGCCGTTTCTATCCCTATCCAGGAAAAACCATGAACTGCTGTCTCACGCCACCACATTCCCGCCAAAAAAAAAAAAGGCAAGACAAGAAAACGAAAAGCGATGTCATTCCGTCCAGATGTGATGTGTCAATGCATGCATCCAGATGTGATGTGTAGCCAATGCATGGGTCCAGATGTGATGCGTAGTCATGTTTCCCAAGAATCTCGGCTCTCTCTCCACAGTCTTTTTAAGCAGAGCTATTTACAACTGCGCCAGGGGAGCACGCATGGAGAGAGTGAGAGTCTTAAAAACCACTCTTCGACTTCTGTTACTAATCAATCACCAGAAATCATTGCCTGAGTGTACGGCCTTTGATCCTGGCTTGTTTTCCTTGCCGAGGGAGGGAGAGGGGGAGGATAGGTGTCGGGGT
>JAOYSI010062832.1:3239-23563 GCA_025775065.1 Hiodon alosoides | reverse complement strand
CCGGCTCAGATAGCATCTTGAAAGATGACCATTTATTTTGTTTTAGTGCACTTTGGTTTTCCTCCAAATTGAAGCCAACACTTGATAACACTACTGGATCAAAATATAATGATGGCATAAAACGGTCTGTAAAAACTCTGACCTCCAATATGTGTGATAACTGCCATCAATCCATTTTTCCAACATGGCAGGCATGGGTCAGAAGGCAGGAACCACAGCGGATGGGATGCCAGGGACAAAACAGCACAACGGACACTCACACAGGGATCATTTTTAGAGCCCAGTCCACCTAACACACACACCTTTGGACAGCCGGCGGAAACCGGAGCACCCACAGGAAACCCACACGAACACGGGGAGAACTCCCAAACTCCATACAGAGACCCAAGACGGATTCGAACCAAGGACCCATGCGTCTTGTTTTAATTGTCATCTCATGTGGTGTGTGCCAGCCATTCTTCTGCCTCAACGAAAGAGCTGGAAGCTAAACGCCAGCCATCGCTTCAATCTTTGTAGATTAATGTAATAAATTTAATGGTTTACCTTCTGATCTTCCTGAAACTAAAAGCATATTGTATAATGTAAAGAAAACCCATCCGACTGATAATCTTACATACACAATTGGAATCAGTTCTCTGTATTTCTTTTTTACTATTTGGAAATCTTCAAGTACTGCAGTTATCTGTTATTGCATGCCTATAAGCCATATATTACAAATCTGAACCAACGGTTATATAGATGATAAACAAAGACAAATATTATAAGTTATTTTCAAAAACATTTTGTAAAAAAAAAAAAGTAAAACGAAAAGAAAAGAAAGAAAAGTCACAGGTATTCATTAAAAGAGTTGTTCTTTTTTATTTGTCGACCATACCTAAGAAAATAAACAAACAATCCAAAACCAATACTATTGTTTTAATTATAAGGGCAATAAACTACTGAGCTACAGGGAAGCTAGTCAAGGCTAGTCTAATTTATATACTAATAGTGAATGTTTCCTATTTAATTTGGATATGAATTCATTCTGCCACGAGACAGTATTTTTAAAATGTAGTCCTTCCTTTCTATATTTACAAACTTCACTTCAGTGGATCACCACACAGTGAAGGGGAAGATGAAAAATTGGCAATGATAATACAGTAAGGTCACTTCGTTACAACTAGGCCTAAATAATATACGGGTTCTTAAACTCTTAAAATCTCATTGAGAACCAAATCAGTTTAGCTTAAATACAAGTACATGCACATATTTGGGATACCTCTCAACGTTGTCTCAAAATGATCGACCCATTCCATTCCGAACATAATTAGGCCATTAAACTTATAAGGTAGCACCAGAATAGATCTGCCACAAGTTAATTTGATCATTTGTTTGCCAAGGTCGAACTGGGCATTGGCCACTAAAAATGCAGAAGGTTATAGTGACATGATTATGTAGGTGATGACAGAAATATGCAGAGGGTCCTGTACAGTAATGCTGTTAACCAATGATTCCTGGGTGTTGCCAGGAATACAGATATCGCACATTCCCGGATTCTCATCTGTACAACACAGAGACAAATAAAATCATCTGCTGGGTGAAATGAAACAAATCTATGAGGCTGTGACTCATTTTTTAAAACTCTGATCACATCTTTTAAATAATCTTGGAGTATGCATTGCAAACATTAGCTCTAATCTACATTTGTGCTATCAGGACTGTGCTAATACATATATAACTCTGTCCCTGAATAATAATAATAAATAACGGCAGAAGATGCAGGCATTATTGAAGGTACTCAAGGCTAAATTAACTCATCAAGCACAGCAGCTCAAAAGTCAAACAGAGAGAGAGGATTTGGCCACAAAATAGCTTAGTTTCGGTAACTGACTTAACTTAATTAGGTATGTAAGGCTTGTAAGGTATTTTAAACACACCTTTATAAAATAGCAATAACAAGGAAACAGTTCCCATTTTTCGTAGGGTTGATTTCATGCAAGATCCGAGAGAGAAAATCAAAAGGCACCACAATGCTGGGTGCTCTAAGGCTAGTTCAAAGTGATTCCTTTCCCAGAATCAAACTGCTTTTGTAACCTTTGTCCTTGAATACATTTCCACTGAAATGATTCAAAGCTTTGCTTTGCACAAGATGTACAAATTACACGAATGAAGGCAGCAACCTTTGGTTGTTGTTTTGTTTCTAGCAGAAGTCTTAACACTCTCAAGATTGAGACATTTTTTTCCTTGATTGAGGAAAGTCATGGCAGCCTGCAGTGTAAATCTAGGAAAATCTTCAGAAAAAAAACTGATCTTGGATACTCCAAGATTACTGTATGTTGTAGTCTCACATAAGCAGAGAGAATGGTCGATAGTGCTCAAGATTTAAATTTTTTCATCTTTAATTTATTGCCTTACTCAAACGTATTTGATCAATGTATGCTGATCAGTAAGTCTAGCAGCAACTGAAAACACGGCCCGATACTTCCGTAGTAAATTATAAAAAAATTTAAGTGATCTACCTTTTCTTATAACTCTCATAATATGTAGTAAAAGTGGCACTGGTCTAATTCAGTCTTTAATCTTTCTTAATCTGTGTTTCAGCAGATTTAACAGATTGTTGTTTACACGCATGTTGTGGAAGACTTTTCAACAAGGCTATCAAAAAAGTCACCAAAAAAACACATGAGAATAGTGCTACAAAACACTTACGCAAAACAGTGCCAAAGTTTTACTTAACTTTTTTCAGTGTTAAAAATAACATATGATTTCTGCTTTCTCATATGATTCTTGACTTTTCAATACATTCACCTGCAGAAAAAAAAGATCTGAAATCTGCTTTGGACCACCTTTTGTTTTGTAATACGGTAGGCCTTTAGCTCTGAAAACCCTTCTTATTCTAACCAGGCAGATACTACAGGGACACAATTGTATGCGCAAACAAGTTTAATGACGCAACTATAGGTCACAATTCAATTAACTTAGACCCTCTACTCAACAAACAACCAATTCTTAAAAACTTTTAGCAAAGTATGTTCTGCTGGGATGTCTGCGGTTTTATGAACCTCCATGAGATCCTCTGCATAACTAAAAACTGATGGGTTGCAGCCAAAACAGTTAAGCAGCCTCTATGTCTCCTTGTCAAATACAGCTATCATATACAAAAAAAAAAAAAAATTACATTTTGAACTGAAGCAAGGGGGGCAGGGGCCTGGGTTCCAGGTATAAAAAATAAAATATGTCAAAAATGACATCACATTCAGAAGGAACTGTGGCGATCTGTGGACTCGGCACATCAGATAACATTAACTTTGCATACTAGGCGAGATGAAAACCACCTGCCATCACAACTAGGCTCGGCTCAGCCACGAAAGCTTCTTCAGTATATGCCGAGCACTGTAAACACTGTGTAAGGTATTGGAATTTGTTATGTTCACTTACGAATAAGGTCTAACCCCCTATAACCGGGATGTCGCATCTCTGTGCTGACAGGCAGCTGGTGAGTCCTTGAGTACAGTAATGATGCACAGAGTAGAGACGAGACACAGGCGCCTTGAGTGCCACATAAATACGAATACAAAACGCCGCACAGCTTTGCTTGGTATCCTGTGCAGGTCTCAAATGCCACAATGTGTGGTTGAACGGGAGGGCGAAAGCCCGGTCATTTGGAAGGATCAGAACCATAGACAACTCACTCGATGCTCGGCAACCGTGGTATGACTGTACGGGATTTAAAATGCCCGCAGAGATAACTCAATCAAATGAGAGACACCAAGAATGTATTATTCTTCTTTACTGCTGACTCCTGGAAACGTGCAAAAGGTTCTGTGCCGATCGCGGGATGCCTGGGCACTTGCGACTGCGCTTGCTGGCACTGGTTTGAGGAGCGATGGTGCACTGCCTGGCTCTGCAAACACACAGACGGCATTGGGGCACCTCACTCTGAGACGCCTGGGGCCTGAGGCCTACCAGCCGGACAACCTTGGCCAGATGAACTTGCTTTTTTGAAGGCAAATTTCATGACATGGCTGTATTGTACCATTATCACATTATCAACTTTACGTCACAATTTAAATACGGTTCCAGATTTGTTTGTGGTCGAATCATGGTGTGGATGACAACCAGTGCCAGAGGGAAAAGATGTATCACGCTTACAAATGGACTGACACGGTTTAATAAGAGCTGTCTTAGCTCTGTCACACTGGTGTGAAGAGAGGCCTAGGTGGGTTTGTTCTCCAGTTCAAAGCCTGTGCCTGGAGTCGTGGCTGTAACTACCAGGGGAGCTTCGATTACGGTGTGGCTTGTATGTGTCCTGGTAGGGGTCGTGGTACTCCTCCTCAACCAGAGGGTAGTGGTCACGGATATCTTGGGACCCAGACGACAGCCGGTTGCGACCCTTGCGCGCCCGCTCGTTGTGGTAATTCTCATCCGAGGTCATCAGGCTGCGCCTTTCGATGGGGGAGTGGTCTCCCGTGTGGTTGCTGTACCTCATTCTTTGGCCCTTTTGGTCACAATGGAGGAGAACAACTCTGGTTACTCCCTTTCTGCACTGAAACCTTAGAATCCGTACCTAACGTAAAACAGAACCACAACATTGACCTGATTTTGTGACAGTGAACTGCTTAATAGTACATGGCCGACTGAATGTGACTGTCAGATTACCTTTACATCAAAGTACCAGCGGAAATCTAAGAACGGAAGGATCGCGGTCATTTAAGCAAGGTTATTACATAATTGAGCAGTTGTCGAGCTGTTATCAGCCATCAGTCACATGAGGGGAAGACCAAACATAAAAATGCCATCCTTTATCATCATAGGCTCACCTGAAGTCCAGATATAGCAGTGGGATATGGAGAGAGGACAGTGGAGCCCAGATTTCGGCCCAGAAGGGGGTTGAGCGGGGTGCTGCTAGAGGTGTGGGTGGCGCGCCAGTATGCCTCCAGGTACTCAGCCAGATGTTCACAGGCGTCCTCCAGCTGGTTCTCGTCCAGGATGATGTCAAACATTTCCTGGATGAGGGAAAAGGGAGACCGAGGAAACGGTGAGTGGCCAGTTGACGCAGCTAGGACCAGCGCGTCTTAGAAAAGGGACGCGGGAGACACACACCGGTGGGCACTGCGCTAGCTTGTCCGCGGCAACCAGCTGCACGTTCAGGTGCTTGCTTTGGGACTTCCCTCGCGATTTTATCAGCCGCTGGAGAACCTACAGACCAGGTGAGACACGGCAACCAGGTGACCAGGTGATCATCAGCATAGAAACCTTTACTCCTCAGAATGATGGCTTGTGTTTAATCGAGTTTGTTTTTATCGGTCCATCGTAATATGTGTTCACATATGTGTTTTAAAGCTTCTTCCCCTAAGACATTAGCCAGAAAAAAGGCAATTTGTTGTTAATACATAAAACCACAAGAGGGCAGTAATAACACATTATTTGTGAAGGCAACTGTAACTTTATAACCCAGCCAGTAATTTACACGTGTTGTACTAAATTGATTAGTGTGGAGTGTTTGGCCCCTACCTTTGGCGAAGACACTTTGACATGGACAATGATGGGTGCTAAGGATGTCTTTATCAACTGCGCTGGATGGTTGATTGTGTCAGCATCCAGGATGACCAATTGCAGGGACCTAGCCAGTTCAAAAATTCTTTCAATCTCGCTCTGGACTTCCGCTACGAGAACAGAAAAGTAAAAAAAAACTTAATTCGGATACCCAAAGATTTGATCCATCAAAACTACATTAAAACAACACTTCTGTCTGTGGATTTTGGTATTTATCCTAAAATTGCAATGTGCCAAAAAATAAAATTAGGATTAATAATGAAAACTAATTGACATAGAGACCTCTAGTGTTATAGATAGTGTCATACACAGCAGAATAGCAATGAGTCTTAAAAGGTTCCTGTGCTGTGAAAATGTGGGTTACGACCCAATCATGGCTGCTGAAAAAATATGGTCTTCACGACTTTGAGGGGATTGAACGGTCATAACTTCCTTTCATATGTCACTTGACTCACTCATGTTGTCCCTCTTGTCATCAGGTGTGAGCTAAAGCCTTGTATTCACCATATCTCCCTCATTCTTACCCAAGCTGGACCTGGTGTTGGATCTTTCAATGATGGCTCTCTTGCTGGGGTTGTTCAGCACAGACCTCTTGGCTAGAGATATATCTGCTGTCACCCTTGTGATAGATATCCTATAACAGTAAAAAGCACACATTCAGGTTATAGAGCAAATCTTCAATACATGAATAAATAATGGGCATTTCATATTGAAACTGAATCTGAATAAATTATTTATGTTACCAAAAATCAAAATTCCTACATATGGAAGGAAAAATATCTCAAATGGGCTTTGGTACTCTTTAATAAAGACACATTCAGTAAAATATTGGTTAATCTAAATGAGTTAAATTCATAGAATCGGACGAATAAATTGTTAAATCTTTATCACACATCTGCTTGTTGGGCTGGGAGCACTGTGTATGGCATCCGTAATAACCAGAGGCCACCCAAATAATTACAGACAGAATTACAGACAGTATGATCTTTGAGTAGCTACATGACCCGATTGAGGACTGGCCTCACCTGCCATCGAACCTGTGCTTCAGGAAGTCAAAGAGTGCTTTCTGCATCATGTCTGTCACCTGCGCGTGGAGCCCAGGGCAAGCAGGTAGAGGAGAAGCAAAAGAGGACAGAGAGAGAGAGAGAAGGGGAGAGAGAGAGAGAGAGTGAGGTACAAAGGAGAGAGGTAAAGGAGAATGGAAATTGAGACGCAGAACAGCACTGACAGTGGCAAGGCCAAAAATCCTAATGGATGAATTGAATTTTGTCAATGGTGAAAATGATGGGCGCTGAATGGGTTTATTATCACAGCTGACAGGCGTTATTTTTCGCAGGTTGGGTGACGGGGATCCAAACGAGAGCCGCAACACAAGCGCCACAAAGAGAGAGTTGAAGGCGACAAATCAGGCTTCGTCTTGTAAATGTATTTATTTTGGCAGACTTATGTTGCTCTGTGGCTGCAGGTCAAAGACCGGGACGGGGTGAGGGCAGGAGAACAGAGTTCTTGAGCCAGGGGGGGCCCAGATCCCTGGCGGATTCATCTAAGCTGCTCTGCTTAAAAAACAGAATACAATTCAGACAGCTGTATAAAACGCGGTTCAGACAGCTGTATAAAACGTATGAAAAAGGAATTGCATTTGAGACATTGCCACTTCACCACTGATGGAGGGGGAGGGGGAAAATAATAAAAACAGATAAGGTGAAAATAAGAGACTAAACATTAAAGAAGTACTTCTTTGCTGCGCAGTTAGAAAATTGAAAAGTCTTAAGTGATCTTGCAACAGATATTGACAGCGCAGAGGCCTGTTCTGATCTCTTAATAGGGGTCTCACATTGAGTCAAATATCCATTTTGCCTCAAACCAGTTTGCCTCTACCAAGCTTTCCCATAGGAATAAAAAAATAATAAGTCTGCAGACATGTTTGACATTACACCACCGGGCAGCACCGTGGAAGAGTGCCAGCACATATTTTTGATTATGTAACTGACTTGACATTTGACATGTTTGAAACAGACATATTTTTAGTTAGCATTAATTCAAATACAAGCTAATTATTTGATCCGAGCTAGCAAGGTTGTTGGCTATGAGTATCCAGATAGAATTTATTCTTAATTCTTATGCATTCTCACTACAGTAAAATAAACAAAGTAACATACTACATTTGACTTCTTATTCAATAAGGGCTCAGCTGGGTTCACTTCAGTTACTGATACATCAGACCGGTCCTGACATTACCCTTCAGAGATTTATGGCTAACTAATGCATGCAATAGATTAACGGAAACATAGATTTAAGGTATGCAAAATCGATGCCAACAGCCACAAAATTTTGGATCCAAAGTGAAGAATACGAACAAGCTAAATAAATAAAAAAATTCCAAAAATGTATGACTGGTTATTGTGCTCTGGAATTCACATTAACTATGAAGGAATTACTTAGAAAGGGAACTGGAATACAGTGACCTGATAAAATTTCTGAAGATGATATTTAACCATTAACGGTGCTCTGCGTGGTCCCTTCGAGGGCAGTTTTCACGTTTCACGTTGGAAGGATTGCGTACAAAGGCCGTATATCCCCTCCCAGAAAACGAGGTTACAAAATCTCCTAGTCCGCCCCACTTCCCCGACCATTGCTCTTCAGGCTCAACAAACTCCGCTCAGTACAGAGGCCAGCACAGGCAGAGCGAATCCAAGATGTTCTGGCTCCCGCAGCTCAGAAACGGCTAGAGGGGGACCCTCCTGAGTGGCCCAGACAATAAAGGCCCTCTGTGCACAGACTGAGCCATATCAGCTCGAGTTCATCTGTGTGAATCCTGCTCGTTTCCTTTGCTGATAGTGACCTGGAGAGCGCCTGGCAGCACGCAATTGACAGTTAAATTGGTAGGGCTTCCCTCAGCTCCTCACTACCGTTCTGCTGTGCAGCCTGCAGATTGTAAAAGAGACGGGTGGTATCGAAGGCATCAAGGATCGGAGAAGACTATCCGTACTTACAACACCCTCCCCGTGAGAGGGGGCAGGAACCGAGATGCTTTAGCACACTTTCCAGTTCCAAGTTTTTTTGAGAGAAGAGTAAAAAATAAACAGCGATTTCACATTTTTATGGTGAAATAAAAACAAAGACAAGCAGCTCAGGCCTAGGTTCCCTCTTTAAAGCCCTCCGTTGAACGTCGCCCAAGCAGCGGAGCTAAGCTCACAGAATGCACAAGTACAGTTTCTAGTGTAAACAAGACATACCTCCTCGTGAGCACAGCCAGACGTAGTCGCCCACCTGTTGTCTGGGATTTTTGCGTGTCAGTGGGGTAGTCTCTTCAGCCTTATTATTTAAGGATTATTATTTATTTTTTTAAATCATAGGTTTTATTAGATAGCAGTGATAACCAAAGTAACACGTTAAAATACTGAATGCTAAGACATTGGCTTTGTACAATAACAGTAAAATCAAGTCACAGTCTCACGTATTTAGAAAAGTCAAATCATGGAGGCGAGCGACAGATTTAGGTATTCTCTCGATGCTCCTGGGGTGCCGCGTGTCACTCTTCCCGTCTCTAATTTTAAACCGGCGACTGACAGGTTTCGCCCTTAGGTTGATTAAAATCAAATAAAAAACCCATGTAGGAGGAGCGGGGTTCCTCTCTCCCCAAAGCCAGAGAGCAGCCCCCACCTCTCATGTGGACACTTCAACACGTGGGCAGCTAAAGCACAGATCGCCAGGACAGCGCACCCCGTTGAGAGACAGCACATGCTCCTCATCAGTAACACCTCTGCACCGCTAGCCTGGGAACGTGGCGCATGGGAAAAATGCCCAGCGCTGTTAACCGTAAGGGCCGATGTGTCGATAAAACAGGTAATCGTGAAAAAGAAGGGGGGTGGACGACGAAGAACGGGTCGGTCCCATGTGGGCTGCTGCATACCTCGTACCCCTTGAGGGAGGGTCCGACCAGGACCACGGGCCTCATGGAGGGGACCACGTCGTAAGGAGGGATGTGCTCCGTCTGCAGCAGAATCACAGGGTTAGTGGAGCGGTCCCGCTGATCGAGCACACGTCATGCACAGTGCCCCCTGATCGTCATTCCCTCAGTGTTCATGGGTGGGTATAACTGCTGTTGAATTTGTTTAACGGTAAGGCCTTTGAAGGACATTTATGTATGGTTAGATTTAGAGTTCCAAACAGATGTGTTGTTCCGCAAGCCGAGCCCTTCTACATAGCCAACCACAGTCAAACAGATCTAGAAACATCAGTGCCTGTTTTGTGATCCAATTAAGTTGGTACAGCCTGTAATTAACATTCTTCTGACAGCGTAATAGATTTTTATTGTGGACACGTAAAATAATTTAGCTTTTTGTTTGGTTCGCTCTGCCAGTATAAATGCATCGGTAAGCCTTTTAATTACAATTCAAAAGCTTACCGAGAATGACAAAAACTTCTGAGATTTCCTGACTAAAATCATGGCTGCTGAAAAAATATGGTCTTCACGACTTTGAGGGGATTGAACAGTCATAACTTCCTTTCATATGTCACTGGACTCACTCATGTTGTCCCTCTTGTCATCAGGTGTGAGCTAAAGCCTTGTATTCACCAAGTCCATCATTAGTACTGTGAGACACTTGTCCAGCCCATTGTATGGTATGACTCGGGGGACCAACATACGTAAGCAAGAGTAAGCAATTCATTTTTAATTAAGGATGTGTAGCGTCATGTGTTTTCGAAAATATTTCACTCACCACTTTCTGTTTCTGCTTCCCTGTGGAGAGAAAAGGGGAACCGTGAGTACGTTAACACCGATGTTTGGCACCAGTGATGTAAAAAACCTGATGAACCCAACATGAACCCCTCAACCCCGAACCCTACCATGTGATGTGATGTTTCACAGTACACCACATTAGAGTAAGAATGGTGTTTTTCTGATGTTCCGTCCTGAAGAATTTGCCCGAACTAAATAAAAAGTTGTGTTGCGATATTAACTGACATTCCTTTTATTATTATCGTCGCATGAAATTAATCACACCTAGAAGGTTTTGAATTGGGCTAAAATGACTATATTGAATGTCTGCGTGAACAAAGGGATTTTTAATAACTAGCATACAGTGGAATTCCTCCACCATTTAACCCAAAGTCATTTTTTAAACCTAGTGTTTAGAGTAGATTGTCTACTCAGTCAAACAAAACTCATTCCGGCAATTAAAACAATATCTTTTCTTTAGTCTCTTCTACAATACATGTGTTAATTATTCTTACAGTTGCGACTAGCCATCATTAATATAACAGTGTCAAACTCAATTTACCTGAAAATTAATTATTTTCATTTGTAGGGGTTCATGAAAAAGAGTATTCATTAAACAAAATAAAAAAATAAAAAAACCTGCCTTTGATCTTTGGATTCAGAATCACTTGTTTAATCTTGACCAGAACACTGTGTCATTCAGTTTGTTGGTATGACTCATACAATCAAAATAAGGCCAGGAAAGAAAATCAGCCACTGCTGTCGTGACAGATTTTTACTAACTTACTGGGGTTTAGTGGTATAGAAAGCAACAAATGGCAATTAGACACAAGTTGACTGTTCAACATTACACGGGCTGCAGCGTACAGAGGGCCTCTGATGTAAGGCATCACTCAAGGAATATTTGACTTGCATGCAATCAATCTATGATGAAGTTACATTGATCTCGAGAAACCCCAATCCCTCCTTGCCCCACTAGCAATAGCGTGGTCAGACCTGAGCCCTGAAAGGCACGCATGCTACTGTCGGGGTCACGTGACCACAGTCCGGGGGTCAGGGGGGTTGGTGGGGAGATGCCTTGCGTCACCCGGCACTTTGATCCTCATTGCGCTTGTTTGTTTGTTTGTTTGTTTGTTTGTTTGTCGGTGGAGGAGGATGAGCGGACTGAGTGTACACGGACCTGCCCTCTCACTCACCCCGGCTGAGTCCCACTGAACATGCAGGACACGAACATACTCCACATGCACCGCCCGGACTTACTATACTGTGGGCAACGACTACAGCCAATCAGGACTTTCATACTCCTGGATGCACTGAAAGAGGACAGGCGTTCCATCCAACGCATTATTGACGGACAGCGCCATGGTCCATTTTTGACTGGGGTCGACCAACACTCTTATTGATGGTCATTAACATAACAAGAAGCCCATTTAGAGGTGGGTAAACCCAAAAGGCCGGCATTGGTAGGTTCCAGAAGCTGACGTTCTGGTCCGGTCCTTGCCAGCCAGTTCTGGGAGCTTGCCCCCCCCCAAGGCAGCTGGACGTGAGCTCACCTGCGGAGGGAGGGTTGGGTCTGAAAGTCCCTGAAACCATCTCTCCAAGACTGGAGGAGGAATTTCCACTGGACTTACTGCAAGGCACAATGGACAAATAAAGCAAAGCATTAATCATTTGTCACGGGAGTCAAACTGCCCTCCTCGACAGGGAATTCAGTTTTCATTCTTAATTACTACTGTCTGGATGATCTTAGTATCTAAAAAGGTATTACTTATAAAGTTACTGATGGAAACAAAAAAAAGGATGGGTAATTGTACATTCCTTAGTACAGTTAAGGAAATTGGGAAATATTTTCCGAACACTGAAGAGTCTGCACATAAGAAGCCTATAGACAGCTATTGATCATAGAAAAATGCATTGCATGCCATCAGTTAATTAATAGCTATTTATTACTCATGAAACCGATGAGAAGATTAATCGGTAATATTGTCGGAACATTTGGTGAAATTTTTTTACCTGAAATGTTTGGATGAAGTTCCACATGAATCAAAAGGATGGACTGTCTTTACACCAGATGCTATGCTAAAGGCATTTTCTTGTGTAGTTTTTTTTTCTCTCTTTACATGACCAAGCACTAGAGCCAATACAGCATTCAATTAAAAGAATTAGAGACATTCAATGAAAAAAAGACAAGAAATTGCTATGGACATTATATAAGCTCGCATGGATATGCACGCCACAGCTAAATCTCGTAAATTTTCTAGCCACTTTGTGAGTCTTAAGTGCTCTCCGGTTACCGCAGCACAAATGTACAGCCAGCGCCTCCTCAAAACGCCCTAAAACCCACCTTCACCATTCACACTGACGACCAAGGGTTAAAACACTGCTGCACAAAGGCTGCTTGCTTCGAAAAATCCCCGGCGTGGAGCTGGGCAAATCTCTGAGAGGGACACACGGCCAGCTTTCTGTCACACCTTTCCGTGAGGAATGATGTGGATGAGAACCGCTTCACTGTTATTTAGGAGTAATTCGGTTTTACTACCAACATCGTCATAGCCCTGAGATCGACCAGAAGCACCCCACTAGGCTTTTACTATACTACCTTATCCCGCCATATTTAAGATACGGTTCAGCCAAAATGTATACGACATACAGGGGCAGTAAGAGGATGGTAAGGCCTTGTAACGTTCATCGGAGCATTGCTGTACAATTTATTAATCCAATTTCCCAACAGGCAGACCGAACAGCTCTGGGAAGCGTTATCGTAGCAGCTGTGGGAAAGGACCCCAGCAAAGTGGTAATTTCTGGTTTAAATCACACAATGGAACATGGCGTAATATTACAGTACATTCCAGGGTCTGGGACAGGATGCTCTGTTCCCCACCACTGAGGGCACCGTTGTTGAGAGATGCCGGTCACCATTCAGCCGCACCAAAACCAGGCTGCTTTACTCATTCATCCCATGTGCGCGTTTTATCTGCCGGCTGACTCGCGGGCGCTGCCAAAACAAGGAAGGAGCTGCGTGGGTTGAAACTGTGCTTCTTGTATTAAACGGCACAGCCTGAATAATTCTCCAGACAGCCTGGGCTTTTCCCTGCACGCGGGGTCAGCTTGCGGGGCGGGTAAAAGCCTGTTCTGCATTCAGATTTTCTCCATAATGAAATCACCCTTTTAACTGTGCATTGCGTAAATGGTTTCGCAACGCTCCCCGGTTTTTTAAACGAAAATTCTCCAGAAAATGTCACAAAGAACCCTGACCCCCTCCCGTTCTGTTCCCCTCCTTCCACGGAAACGGGACAGCCATGAAAATGGGGGATTTCAGTCTCAAAACCCCGGCATCCCTTACCCGTGG
This sequence comes from Hiodon alosoides, assembly GCA_025775065.1. Taxonomy (NCBI): domain Eukaryota; kingdom Metazoa; phylum Chordata; class Actinopteri; order Hiodontiformes; family Hiodontidae; genus Hiodon; species Hiodon alosoides. The sequence continues at coordinate 9,956 of JAOYSI010062832.1, read as the reverse complement.
AAGCGTCCCCTTTTCTGTTCCTGCTGGATGCAAATGTTCTCCAGTTTGAGGGGGCTCGGGATGAAGCCAATCTCACAGCCCTCCTTCACCAGCCGTCCGATCCACCAGTCATTATTGTACTTCTGTAACCCGGGAGACATGGAACAGGCTATTATTACACATCAAACCCCATTCAAAAGAATTACTTTCAAACAATACTCAGAGATTTTAATGAAAATCACAGACAGCTGCGACGTCGTCATTCACTACGCAGCAAATACACAGTACACGGTCAGATAATGTTCAACCATGACCTGATAGAGCCATCAGTTGGTGTCCAGTCTTGCAAGAAAATTTCTCTCTTTAAAAAAAAAAAAAAACCCCACTGTGGTCCTTGTTCTGGGTCTAACTCTGAGAGGTGTTTTCAGACTGGACCGGCATATATTCAATGAGTCTGCTTTGCATTATTTACAGCCTTGAGTGCGTCTGGGGGAAACGTCAATACCCTGCTGCATTTCAGGAAGGGAAACAGCCAAAGAAGGCACAGATCAATCTGCTTTTAATGAGACAGATTCATGTATGAAAGATTGCATTCTTCTGCCTGGCGGAACAGGATATTTACGAAAGAAAGATTACATCAACTGCCGTACTTTAGGTACGTCCGTCACAACAAGCTCCACCCCTCCAGAGAGCGCACCTCTTTGATGTGCAGGAAGTCCTTGGCGTCGAACGAGATGGCAGTTCCCGCTACCGGGACGTCTTCATCCAGGGCACCGCAGTAGCAGACGTTGGTCTTCACGGCGAAGGCCACAGCTTTGGCCTGGAGAGTGAGAGAACGTCCAAGCACCGTTGGCTCGGCTAACAACACTGCCACAAAGTCGGGTAAATGATACGGGAGCGGTAAATGTGCAGTGAAGAGTGTGCAGGAGGGTAGAGCAGAGTTTCACCTTGGCCCTCTCCAGCTGCATCGCCGCCTGCTGCTCGCGCTCCTGCCTGCCGCCCTCCCGTTCCTCGTCCAGCGAGACATCTGAGTCAGATGGTCTGCTGGTGTAGGAATCAGCTGAACCCTGGCAGAAACAGAGTTTTCACTTCAACACAACTGGCCAAGCCCACATCAGCCACTCATGAACCGGTCAAACCACGTTACAGAAGGGGAGGTTACGTCTCAAACGGGGGGCCTGAGCGTAGGGGGCCAGGAAGGCCTCAGTTATTATGGTAAGGATTTACTTAACATGGTGTCCAAAACTCTATCATCATACATTGTGCTGCACTCATACGGGAAGCTTTGAAATCTCAGTGATGAGATATCTAAGAGTAGGTCCTGAATGTCGCAGCTCAACAGCGCACTCACTTGGACCACAGACACACGCCTCAGTCCAACGGTCACAAAGGAACATGGTACGGTGGAGCAACACCGTAACATATCCCAGAGTCACGCGGTGCGTTCGAAAGCCGCCTCTTTCCGGACGAGCCAATCCGACACAAAGGTGCCGCACAAGGCTATTGAGCCAGAGCACAGTCGCAGCCATGCAAGGCTTGTCTGAGGCTCACAGGAAAAGATGTGGGAGGAGGATGACCCTCCTTACACGTCAGTCATCCGAACGATTATTAGCCCCCACTCTCAGCAGTGACATCACAGAGATTTCTCAACGGGGTTAACCCATAACAGCCGTGGAGGCCGTCAAGGAGTTTTTAGTTAAACCCAGTGATCAATACAGTTTCTACTTCCTAGGCAGAAAATAACGAACAGCTTGTCAACAATCTAATAACTGATTTGGAGAGAGTCATGTCAGACCAGGCTATAGCATTAGTGAAAAAAGGCACTGTTGTCAGACTTACGATATGACCACCATTCCTACACAAGGCAGTGTCGCTGGCAAAGAAAGAAGATATATATATATATATATATATATATATAGAAGATACAGTATATATTTAATGAGTTCCAAACAGTATATATTTACAATATTTCCTATAGAATCACAAGGCTATAGAGCTAAAGCAAAAAACCATATTAAACATTAAAGCTAAAGCCTTAGTGGACTACTATGGGATGTGTATGGCAAAACAGATACAATAAACACTAGTCACACTCTTACTCTTTTCTCTTTGTAAAATGGTGAATTCTTTGCCAGTTTTTATACAGTAAGAAGACGCGCTCCCGTCACAAAGAGTCTGTATGCCCGGCCTGAAGATGCTCGATGAGCTCGGAGTCGGGGGGAGGGAGGCCAACACACGGCCGGGAATCAAAGTCCCGCTGATTAAAGCCCTCGCGATAGGGACAGGGTTCAAAAGCATGGGGAAGCCCATTGAAGGCCGGTGAGTGAATTTACTTGAAATAATTGCTTCGGAAACAGCGCTAACTCAAATCAGGAGAGAGAGCAGGTGGGTCAATAACGCATTAGAGATGGAGAAAGACCTGCGGTCCACTGCACCTAACGCGCTGACGGGGGCGCGTCCGTTTCGCTGCAGTCCACGAGTGTCTCAAGGCCCTCCGTTGAGTGTAAAGTAGAGAAATCTAGTTTTGTGTTAAGGCGGTAAGGAAAATATATGTGAGCGATTCTGAGGCATACGGGGGGTGGGAGAGGGCATAGACAATTAGACCTTGACTAGGGATCAGACCCGAGTTGCACATACTACTGGCGAGCTCAGAGCAGCGCAGATAATAGCCTTAGGATCCTTAATGGAACAGCAGGTTGCTGCTGCAAGCCACCCAGCCACAGTGACTCACAGAACAGCATCACAGGATACCAGGAATCCGTTGATTCGGCATTGAATCTGAATTTGAAACGGCACCGTTTTTCATCAGCAGAACAATAGCACTTCCGTTTCCATACCGGCTGATTGCAGCCACGGCATTTGTAAACCCAAAAACCAAATCAATCCGGGTCACATCTCCGTCCTCCAGGACGTCAGGTCATCCAGAACCATGAGGCAATTTTCAAGCAGGAAATGAGCATTCTCATTTTAAACGGGGCTGTTCTTTACCAAGCAGTGGTGCTGAATACAGTGGCAATCAAGTTCTTTCATCCCGGAATCAAAAGGTTTCTTACAAAGGCCACCCATCAATGGAAGGTTCTAGCACCATGTCATCCAAAGAAATAAGAAATACAATGAAAGCCGTCCAACCTGTCTTTTACATGTTTTTTTTGTTTGTTAGATAAACAGGCTTCGTTTCTTCGCTCAGGCTGGCTGGTGACGATCAGGAGCCCTTCCGAGCTTGGCAGGCGCACACAGGCCCGAAACGGGAGCATTCGCTATACAAACTCAACAGGACTGAACTGCAATTCCCACTGGCTGAACTGAAACGGCTGCGTCATTTTCAGCTTAAAGGGACATGCAACCCTTTTGCTGTTTGCACGCCCAGTTACAGAGGGGAGGAGTGAAAGCAAACCATAAGCTTGAATACTTCTATGTGTTTAAGTTACAAATACTTAGGCAGACCGTGGGAAACCCGTGCAATTTACAGCTGAATCTGTATATCTTTAGTAAAATATCTAAGGGGAAAACAAGGGTGTGGCGGATTGTGGTTTTAAATACTCGTGGCAAAATTAAACCTGTGAATAGGGCCCTCAACATAAATTGCTTCAAATTTAAGGTGGCATTAAAAATACAACATTAAGGCATCTGCGGAATTAAGGTGCATGCTAGCTACAACATAACAACATTTTTCTATTAAAATGATACATGATAATGATGTTGGATGCTTCAAATCACAGGACCAATTGAAATACTGCTCACTGCCAAGTCGATTCAGTTTGATGTTTTGGCTCAGATTTTTCCTTGACGTCCCTCGACAGGCATCACTCCCTGGTCCCCCCTCCCACCCCCACCTCGTGTGTTCTCTCCGTCCGGTCGGATGGTGTTCCACAGCTGCTCTCCTCCGCCCACGCAGTATTAGCAACGTCTCACTGGCTGCTGGGAAGGAGCCCCATCTCACACCCACTCTACACCCACTCACTACTGAGAGAGAGGGGGGCAACAGAGAGCCAGGGAGAGAGAAGGGGTTATATTGGTATACTAGCATGCCTTCCAACTGATAGCATCCCTTGGCAATGGGAATATCAGTCATGGACTTTGGTAGCAGCGACCGTATTCGATGTAGTGGAACATTTGCTTTAATGTCAACCCCCTGTCAAGGTGACTCTCTTTTGGCGACTGCATTAACCCTTACTCACGAGAAAGGCGTACTTTAGCCGTAATGGCAGTGGGACAGTTACAGCCAAACCGGTGCCGACAGAGGTCCTGAGCAGAATGCCTTTCTGTCCGATGGATTCCTCTGGTCACACACAGTCGCTCAGACCTCAGCAGTTTGGTCACAGATCACCAACCGCAGAACCAGACGGATGATTCTTCGCTTAGGGCCTGGGTCGTGTCTGGAGCCGGCCAGGAATGCTCTGGCAGCTGCGGGGGGTGGCAGAGTAGTAGGTGGCGAAGTGGCCCAAACCCAGACCGTGCCCACGTCTGCCGTGGATGGCGGACGGCCGCCCGGTCCTCCTCTGCCACTCGTCGCCCCCCTGGAAGTCACATGACCAGCGACACAGCCAGGATAAGAGTGCGCCATTGCCTTGACATTCTCTCCGCCCGCCCCATCTCCGTCACACACTGCAATGTCCTTTGGGCCATTCGATCCTGTTAGCATGGCTCCTACTGTGGTTTTACATCTGTCTGTAAGGTTTGTACCATTACTAACATAAACATCACCTTAATAATTCATAGGCAAGTGTTCCTTCTTGGCATCAGGACTTTCATTACAGACTATACATTTATAAATGATTGCTCTATTCATTGCTATCTAAAAGTGTGTAGAAATGGGTAAATACTGTCGCACCTGTTTCTGTTGTTTCTGTTTTGGGATTGTTAGAGATAATCTTTTTTTTATTTTTATAATTATAAATGCCCGACACGGCTAGCAATGCTAGCTTCCTCATTATAAACCATACATTATAAACCATACTATGACTTCTGAGGAGAGCAAAGATTGCTCTATAATGTGGGTTAAAATCCAAAGCACGACAATGCTGTTGGACTTTTAAGGATGCTTCGCAAGTTGCCCTGGTTTGAGAATTTGCTTAACAAACAAATAACACAAGGTATTTTCACATAAAAGAAACCTTTCTGGTGATTTGTACACAGCAAACTGATTTGTTCCTTAGAGATTTGGCCTCAGGGCTTACTTTTTTATAGAATATACGTACTGAGTCATACCTTGGGCATCATGTCAAACTCGGCAAAGCTGCGATCCATTTGCATTCCATTGCTAATAAATAAACAATATGCTTCATAACCATATGATTTTATGTCATTTGACCCACCTATTTCGTGCTACTACTTACCACACTCCTTCCGCAGAAAAAAAATCACAATATTTCAGAGTTCATTCATAAACACACAAATCATCATCAAAAAACATTTTTAATAGCATTACGTCAATGAATTGCGTACTGCGATGAGGCTGATATTTGCTGCTTATTAAAACGGCACTATTTCATCAGTTATTTATTTGTCAGAAGTGCTTATCCTGGGTGAAAAGGGACACTTATGGCGTGATTTGAAACAAGTCTCTGGATGATCCCCTGGGATTCTACATCCTGTTTCCCCACACCTCGTTTGTTTGTAGGGTATATGTTAGCCACGTGATTATAAGACAATTACCCGAATCACTTCGTATATAAACCTATTAAGCTGTTGCGATGTCCTTTCATATTTACACCGTGTTACAGTCTGTAATGGATGCATTTTTGTTAAATGATCACTATATGCAGGGATCTCATTGCTAGTATCCTCACAAGGGATAGGGTGGATTTTTTTATGTACTGAGCGTATCAAGTAATGACAGCACCAATTACCACTGCGGCGCCAGAAAGCAGAAAAAGCACCAGAATTTTGACTGGCGGTCCAGGACGCCCCTCCTCTTGGCATGGGCCCGCACGGCACAGTTTATCCTCCACCTATTTCTGCGGCAGCTTGTGCTGTCCTCTTTGGAGCTCGCAAGCCTCTTGTAATCTGTTATCTACTGGCGCGGCGGTCCAAAAGGACCTGGCAAATGTTCCATGACTGGCCAATCACACTGCTAATGATTCCTTAGGCGGCTGACTTTACTGTCATCGCACATACCATAATTACCATCAGACTCGGTATTAGTATTTATTATTTACTTAAACATTCATTAGATTTATGATTACAGTTATCAGCGCTGACAGTATTATTATTTGATTAACACTCACAATAACATCACCGCGGTCGCTAGGCCGAGCTGGAGTTCTTCTCTGTTCCTTACAGCATTCGATCTTTCACCAGCGCCCCGTACTCCCCCCCTCAGAAGCCATATTCTGTAACCCAGCCCACTGAATTGGAGACTTCCGGATGGCCAAAGTGGCGCCTCCACAGACCCCGATTCCCCTAGCATTGTCGCCTGCCGTGAGCCCTCACGGGACGCTCGATCAGCCAATCGCTTTGGAGAAAATTAACCTCGGCCACAGCAGCGTCTGTTTTTCACAGACACGGCTGTTCCAGGTTGAGGTGACCCGGCACAGTGACCCGGCACAGTGACCCGGCGGAGAGCTCCAAGGGCCGCCAGATAAAGCAGCGCATCCCCTCCTGCTGACCGGAGCGCCGCTCAGCTTTCGGGCTCTCAGCATGGGTGGGCTCCGGAACTCTGGGTCGGTCTCTGGTCTGTAACCCACACTGCCGAACTCCGTCCAGGCCGATCTCCGGTCTGTAACCCACACTGCCGAA
>JAOYSI010062821.1:8840-23564 GCA_025775065.1 Hiodon alosoides | reverse complement strand
CCCCCCCCCCCCCCCCCCCCCCCCCCCCCCCCCCCCCCCCCCCCCCCCCCCCCCCCCCCCCCCCCCCCCCCACACCTCCTCTTACCCTTGAAGTCAGAAAGTAATTAATTTCTTTCTACCATAGAGAAAGTAAAACCAGGAAAGTCGCCATTTCATCAGGATTTGTCAACAATAAACACATTTCGACTCAACTGGTGACAACTCGATTAGTTTATCGAACAGCTTTCAAGTATATTGGAATTTATAAATTAGGCCTAAGTGACAGCCTTGGAGGAAATCGGCACAAATATTTTAGGAATACATGACTGAAATCATTCAAAAACTATTTCAAGTCTACTACCCCCAACAGAAGATGGTCTTCGTGAAGCATCTGATAAAAAAAAATTAAAAAAAACACATAGGATAACCCCACGGTGTGGACGCAGGGCTCACTTTAGCACATACCCTACCCTGACGCACACGCTATCATTGCTGCACTGTAGCCTTCTGTACTCAACAGTGCGGCGCACTTATTGGATTACTCATTAGAACGGGCCAAATACAGATCTAATCTGTGCTATATATACAGTGGAGAAGAGCTGCTGGGCATGAGTGACTGGTGCTGGCAGGGCCTGTTATGCTGTGGCAGGAGTGGCTCCGCCCCCTGTAGTCCTCCGCGGCCCCATTGCTGCCACCCCCACGCTGGCCCGAGGAGGTGTTTTAGGTACCCCGAACAAACACCGGGTCACGGATTTGCCGGAGGCCCTTTTCCCAAATGTGGCGCAGCCTTAAGCTACCCCCTAAATGACGTTTGCGGAAACGTCCCCAGAAAGCGTTAAAAGGTGCATTAGTCCCAGCACTGCGAAGTCACGGTTCTCTGTGTCCACGTGGTCAAATGTAGTTCCCCACAAAGTAATTACTGTACTTATCTTTTTACCCAACAGAAAAACGCACCTGCTTCCAGTAGTAACATTCTTGTTTTCACTTCCTTTACATTTCAAAATGCGTTTACAGATTACAGTGACAGTCATTCTGACTCAGATTTTAACCCACACCGTGTGAAGAAACATTTATACGACTCAAGTCTATAAACCAAAAAGGAATGAACATTGAACCAGTGTGAGGACAGGTATTTATCTTCTGTAGGGATCTCACAAAAAGATCTTGCAGTAGAGAATTGGTATTATCGAACATTAATGGCTAGATAAAATTAGGAACTTAGATGTAAAACAACACCTAACAAATTTTTTTAATGAGCGAGTTCTGGTATAATGTGACTGCGAAAGCAGATCTAGAATGTGTTTTCCCAGAGAGAAACCCCTTTTCCTTGGTTTCCACACGCTGAATTTTCAAAGGTTTCGCCGGAAACGTGGGAGGATGTGAGCTTTATCACAACTTTAAACATGTTGGCACTCCTTATGATCAACGGGGAGCCCCGCTCCTGTCTTTGACAAGCACCAGGACTCTCAGACATGTGCTTAACCACTCCCTCTCTGCCAGTTAAAGAGGAATAATGACGGCCTCTCAGTGACATAGTACCAGAAATACCCAAAGACTCATAAAAAATTATGAGTATGATAAAAAGTAAAATCACATAACCTTTATCACACTTGGTGGAGAAGAGCACTGATAAACGCACGTGCTGTATTCGGGGGCATGATGGTATGAAATAAAACTGTCCGTTTCTCCTTGATCTGTAGATCCAAGTGTCTTTTGATGACATGTCTCGAGTATGAACACAAGCCACTCTGGTGACTCCACTGATAGGGGGGCCTACTTTAACAACGGCAGCTTTCGTCTCGCCCGCTTCAAAGACGATCACCTGACAGCGTGCACCAAACAGGTTCTCGTCCCAAACATCTTGAGCTCATTCCCTTGACTTTGGCTGGGTGGATTTTGTCACCATTCGTTTTTTTCCCCCCTCACAGCTAGGGGTATATGGATGCAAACACTGCGCCCCTGTGAAAGATGACATCATTGACTGAGGGAGGGAGGGGGGAGGGTGTTAACGAGGGCACTCCATTCCACACTCCTCCCTCACAATGGCCATCTGTCACTCAAAGGTGACAGAGAGCTCTAGGAGCTTTCCCAACCCAGGCAGCACGGGAACCACCGCGGAGAAACAGAGGAGAGGCAGGGGCAGACTGGAACAAAGGCAATGCGGGGGGCAGGGGGTGGGGGATAACAATTTTCATAGGGATTGCACTCATGTTTAAGGGCAATGGTGGAGGTACTTATCTTGACAATATCAATTCTGTCAACCCTGGAAGAAAGAGGGGCCTCCCAGATCCCCATCCCACCCACAACAACCACCTTCTGGTGGGGAACGGGACTGCAGTCAGTCTCTCCTCGCCCACACACGGAAGTACCCCAAGAATCCCAAAAGAGCCCTCATTTAAAACCAATGCCATGTCATGTGCTAAATCAAGGGGAAACCTCCACAATGGAATCACCAACCAGAACTTTTCCCTCTCAAATTCACAATGCCATTCTTTTCATAGCTGTTTCTGATGGGTCTGATCCTATCATGCCGTTTTCTACTCAGTGGAAGCGGAGAAGGACATTTTTGCATTCCAAACATTCAGTCTATCCATCGGTTATATACAGATCCTGGTCAAATCTGAGTGTATCTGGCAAGTGATTGTGCCTGCCAGAGTCAGAGAATTTGACAGCTGCCTCACTGGCTTCCATTTCAAAAATGAAAATTCTACTGGCTTCATCCTCATTAGATCACACATAAAAGTATTGGAACTATCAATATTGAGATTTATAAATAAATAAAAAACACTTTAAAAAAATGTCCATTTTTGAGAGCCAAGTTTTTTTTTGGACGAATTGTGATGTAAATGTTACCAAATAATAAAAAAAACTGATCAGATCCCTTCAATCTGTATATTAAGAACAGTTGCAAAACTGAATAATCATTTCAAGACTATTTATTATTTAAGTTTAATTAGTTTTTACACCCTTTCGCTGTATAAAGACATCCAAAGTCAGCTGCTAATTGCGAGATATTTATGTACAGTTCCATTACTAATTTGGAGGTAAAATAATGACACACAACACAAAATGCTATACCGTTGTAACGACAATATTAAAAAAACAAGACGTATTCGCGGAATAGCACGGGTAGCTAAAGAAAGACGACGAAAAAGAAAGCGGATTATCGCCGTTCATAACACGTACTTGAAATGATTTATGAGCAGCTGGTCTTCAGGTTTTTGTGTGGAGGGGCAAATGTTGAAATTAAAAACAAGAAAGCATATATACATTAAGCAAAACGTTCGTGGTGGGAGTAGTTTAGTTTCTTTATAATATGCCAGCAATCTGATATCATACATGCCATCAGGTTATACCCCAGTAACGTTACCTGTGCCCTATGATAGACAATGAAGTGCATTCTTAGTTGCGCGCACGTACCGATACAACCTAAGCGCGCAAATAAAGAATTTTAGGTTCATCAATTTAGTAGTACTTTGTAATTGGGCCTCATATTAGCATATAAAAATAGCACATCCATGCGCAAGTAGAACATCGATAGTAAGCAGAGAAAATGTACTTACCCAAAATATTATATTAAATCCAAATATAAAATATTTGATGCAGCAACTGACTTCGTGACCCTTGTAATGTTTTCCTGACATACTCGATTTTCATCAGCATACGTTACCCGCAAATCAAATACGGCTATCGTATCATATAAAATAACTCAGGTAGCAGGTTCAAATCTATATCTACCAGAACAAAACGCCGATAGAAAAGTGTTTAAGCCCCCCGACTACTTCATTCAAAATTAAATAAAGGAACCATATTTCCCCAACTCGACACATACAGTGTCAACTGAGCTGCTGAAAACCAAATAGATTACAACGTTATTTCCCAAAACGGAGAACGCTTTCCTCTTATGACACTGCAGTTTGAAATAGCGGAGTTAAGTCCCTTAGTAACACAAATGAGTTCGGTTTAATTCTCCCCAGACATGGCGGTTCTGTGATAGACTAGTCTAGCGACCAATTGTACGTATACATTTTGTGGAGTGGGAGGTACTTCCTTTACTCATCTGCTTTTTGCATAAAGTCTGGAGTTTCAGAAGAATCCAATGTTGCTGCCAAACGAAAGTAATCATCTAAGAAATATGATTTATGTAAACACAGGACAGCTGAATATCATCTGTCTTAAATAAATCGTTGGTCATGTCTGTAACAATAACAAGTTGCGGTGTGTAACATGGTGTAGTATGGAAAAATAATGAAAGAAGTAGCTAGAAACACTAAATTAAATGCGCGTTTTTGTTATGCCAATTTCTCCAGATTTAATAAATGTCTTGGTTTTTTTAACACCCAGATTTGGAATCTATAATTTTTACTCTCATTTATAACAAAATTGTACTCACCCATTATTTCGCATTTTTAAAAATAAATCCCAAATACATCATGCAAAAATATATGTTTAACTTTATATATTAATGTTTAACTAAATCCGGAGTTGTAAATTATATATTTAATTTGTATCCTAAATCTCGGGTAGTAAACTTATTATTAAAACTGTATATACTTAATTGAGACAATATATGATTATAATGTAATGACCTATGTATAATTATCTTATTATTCAGAAAATGTTGTATCATAAACAATTGATTTCAATTATTGTGCTAGTGAAATTACTTTGTTGTGTGTTTTTTTACGTCGTGTGGTTGATTGGGAAATATTTTCATGAGGGTATGTGATCTACCCAGATAGCACACGACGCTGAGGTTGAGTGGTTGACATGGTTGAGTAACAGTTACGGTCCGAAGATGGGTAGGTAGTTGGTCTGACGTGAGTTTATTTGATCGATAATGGTTGTTTTGGTCACTCTACCGAAGTATATGAGTAAATAGAGCAGCTAGTTGTGTGTCTAACGAACGACAAAGTTTGCAATTGCAGAATGTTTCATGACGACATATATGTACATATATGTTTTATGTGGACTATATTGGATTTTTTTGGTACTCTGATGGAAAGGAGCCAGAGAGCAACCATCATCGTCAACTACGTTACCTTTTATAATTTGTAGGCCGCTATGTTATATTTCATATGGGCAAATACGACTTTCTAGCTAGTACCAATCTTGGCTACATTCCGCCTAGCCGGTGCAGATAGTTAGTTAGCTGATTTTGTTAAAGATGGAACTTGGATAATTTTAAAGCATAATCATTGCTACAAAGGTGACGCTGAGAACGTTTGTTTTCTTCGTCTTTCCATTGACTGGGTTGCAGACCCTGACAATGTGAATCAGATTCCCTGCAGTCGAGAGTAGTACTCCCACTCCCACTCCCACTCCCACTCCCACTCCCACTTGCAGCCAGACTTGAGACTCATGGTAAACAGAGAATGTCTGGGTCACCGTCACGTTACTAATTTAGTTACAGGAGTGGTCAGATGAGGTCGAGAAAGCCAGGGGATATTGTAATGGAAAACTGGATGGGTGAAAAGAATGAATGGATTAGCTATGCTCCCTATTAAGAATGTCAGAGCCACGAATTTGGACTTGTGCATTGTGGATGATTTTGCTGAACCAAGGCCCTTTTAATCAGTGGGTATAGCTTTTTTTGTATGGGGTTTTGTGTTGAGATACTTGGACAGCTGTTCATTAAATCGAAATTGTTGTTTAATAACTTCCTTTCATGATCTGAGCTGGGCCACCGCGCCAGTGTCCTGACAGCATGCCTGTGCGTCTTATCAGACGTATAGGCTGCGACACAGCTGCAATGCCATACAGTGCATTGGGTGTGAAGATGAGCGGCTGTTTTTTTTGGTCTGAAGTGCTTGTTGTTTCTGCTACTGATTCACGGGAGGGTGATTGTTTGAGCCGCTGCCTGTTCTGGACTGGAGTGTATTGTGCTTTCCAGGGCTGCAGGTTGAGCTTTGTCTGCGCAGACCGCTGTCCGCATTAACTAGTGCTGAAAGTAGCCTGACTGTATGGCCTAACTTGGGCGTCTCCCAGTTAACTCACTCCTAGGATATGCCTTAAAATGTGATTACTATGTTGTCTGCTTTCAAATACACTGCCTGGCCAAAAAAAAGGTCACCACCTGGATTTAACTAAGCAAATAGGTAAGAGGTTGCTTCAGTTGGTCAGGTCTAGGTTCAACAACGTTATGTGGCCAAAAAATGAGGTCAGCTGACTACCTGAATATACTGAATGACCAGGTTTTTCCATCAATGGATTTTCTCTTCCCTGATGGCACGGGCATATTCCAAGATGACAATGCCATGATTCATCGGGCTCAAATTGTGAAAGAGTGGTTCAGGGAGCATGAGACATCATTTTCACACATGGATTGGCCACCACAGAGTCCAGACCTTAACCCCATTGAGATCTTTGGGATGTGCTGGAGAAGACATTACGCAGCGAACCGACTCTCCCATCATCAATACAAGATCTTGGCAAAAAATGAATGCAACTCTGGACGGAATCATACATACCTATATATTGTAGGCGTGGTGTAGTGGGGTAGGGCCCATACATATTAGCACATAAGCTAGCACATCATGGCCAGCTTCTGCTTGGTGTTAAGGTCAAGGTACGTTAGGTTTATTGGAGCAATAAAGCTGCAAGTAAGCTGAAGTTGGTTAGGAAATGACAGGTGGCATTTATCTAAAATGTATACGTCGCCTTATTTAAATTTTACTTTTATTTAAAAAATGTATACTGAGACGGACATATTGATCTAGTTGAAAGGGAAAATTATACCTTTTACTTAAAGCAACAAAAGTCTGTATTCTTAATATTGAATGTGCTGCTTCAGTGCTCTCCATAAATAATACGGCAACATATTTTAGTGCCAGTTATGTCATTTCTGCCCATTTCCTCTGGGAATATCCCTAAATGAGATTAATTATTAAATTATATTAAATATTGTATGAGCAATGAAATAAATATACATTTTTTAATACCCCACTCCTCTGTGCGGCACCGCTTTAACTTCTTAACATTTGTGGGTTTTCGATCATTAACTGCTTGTTTAAGTTCCTGCCACAACGTCTCAAATGGGTTTAGGTCTAGATTTTGACTTTGGATCATTGTCTCGCTGCATAACCCAGCTGCACCTTGAGCTCACGGATGGGCTGACATTCTCCTGTGGAGTTTTCTGATATAGTGCAGAATTCATGGTTCCATCAATAATAGCAAGGCTCCCTTTCGCAAGCCTTGACGGGCCCGGTCCGGTCCGGAGGTGGTCAGAGACAAGTAGTTGGAGGTTTTTGTAAAGCCTTTTATTTAGCATTATCACAATAATCAAAACAATTTAAGCAAACATAAGTAAATAACACTATCCTTTGTGTCAGTCCTATAGAGCAACTCTGTTTGCCAAGACAAAGCTGTGTGGTGGCCGCATCTTAATTAAATTTGAAGGGGATTAGAAATGCAGGGATAATGCAAGTATTAAAATGTTTCATGTTTAAAGTATTAAAGTACTGTTAGAATTTTTAAGTTTTCATAATTTGAGTTTAATAGACAGGTTCAGTGTAATGGAGCACTGTGCCTTTAAAAAATTGTAGGGGGTAACTAGGGAGAGGCTGTGATTCTTAATTGATTAATTGGGGGTTCCGTCAATTAAGGGGCGAACGATCCCATGGGAGGAACAGTCAGGTCAGATAGTCAGATAGTCTGAGGCTATCTATTAGAATACAAAGAGAATATATCTACATATGTCTACATGTATCTACAAATATAACATGCTGTAAGACACATCGTTCCATAGCTCTGCTTGAGTAGGAAAGAATATTATTGTTTGAATATATGTATGACATGCTTTATATTAAAACAGTTAGCTTGAACCATGGCAAAACTAAATTAACTAAATCTTAAAACAGAGAGGGTGCAAGAAAAACAAGATACATAGATACATTTACATGCGATAATAATATATTTTGTACTGAAAAATGGTTAATGTTTTGTCAGATTTAGTCGGACAATGACAGTCAATTCCACCCATTCGCAACAGGCCTTTTTTTGAATGGAAAAAACGGCTTGTGTTTTAATCCCCTAAAAGTTTTCTGGTTCGGCCCATTGTTTTAGCACTATTCTGATTTATATACATAACGCAATTAACTGCACAAAATAGCTGATGATAGCTTACACAAGATTAGATATCTGTGTGTAAAACATATTAATACAAATGCAATTAGTATTACACCTGCAATTTCTACCTGTATTTTCACTGAATGAGGTAATATACTCTGTAGTAATGGCGTTTCTCTGAATTTGGTATTTGTAAAGATATTTTTATGTTGCACTTCACAATGAAATGTAGTTTTGGACACTGGTTGATTTAGTATTTCAGTATTGAATTTGTTTTAAATCTTGAGTACAAGTGGGAACCCTCTGTCTCTACAACTCTTATGTATGGAATTTGTGTTACCGTGGTTACAGAATAACGGAGCACAGCTGTGCGGTAGCGCAGGGGTTCTCAAACTTTTTTTGTTGACGGACCCTTTTCCACATACAACATTAATCACGGACCCCCTACTGAGAAACAAAAGTGTATAAAATGTACTTAGTTTGCGGACCCCCTGGGCAGCCCCTAGGACCCCCCAGTTTTAGAACATCTGCACTAGCGTGACACTGAGACTGAGAGCGCGTTCACCCATCAGTCAGAACCGTTCATCGGCAAACGCAGCTCTTCGCCCTCATATTTTTCAGCTTCTTAATTATAACGTTGTCTTTGCCGCTTCTGTACATCACTGTTTGTGACGACAATTCCTGTTCAATGCAGCCAGACCTGAAACCGAGAATAACAGAGATATTGACAGTTAGTTTTATTGTGCACCACTGTGTGGATGTGTGTTTTCTCATGAAGTTATTTCTAAGGTTGTATACACTGTATTCACTTACCCTTTTTCTGTTTCCTCTCCACTTTTTCTCCGTTTAAATCTGTCTTCATTTTCTAATTCTCTTGAATTTCCCAGGGAACAGGTACCTCTAAGATATCACTTCGATTAAAACATGATTTCCGTTACAGAAATGACTGCAGTCATTTTTATGTATAAAGAGTAATCCACCCTGGTTCTGTTTGCAAGCACATTTGCATGCTGCCTCTCAATTACCAACGGATTTACACTAGGCAATGCAGAGTGCAGTGACATCACCTCTTTTCTAAATAATGATTTTTTAATAGTGAACTAGTACACCTGATATATATTTCCTTATTTCCCCTAGTATTCCAACTGGACTTAGTATTGTCTAGCTGGACAGCTCAAGTGGTGCCTTGACTAAGCTTGGTTAAGCATATACCGGACACAAGTCTTCTGTTGTATTTACCTGCAGAAGCTGATGTGAAAACCCAAGGGTTCCAGTATCCAGTCACTCAGGCTACGGAGGTCCACGTACCGCTGGCGGAGTGTGCAGTGGGAGGGGAGATGATGATGCGGGCGGCCTACGGATGGTTGCCTCTTGCAGTGCCGGCGCTGGCCGTGCTCAGGTCTGGAGGACGTTGCGGCAGGGTGACCCAGGGGCCTCTGATAAGCCACCAACAGCGGCTCCCCCTGGGCGGTGGCGTTCAGGCAGTAAAGGCTCTGTGTCAGGGCCTCGTGCAGCACCAGACTCCCGCTCTCGTCCGTGTAGCGCAGCTGGAAACCCACCGTCGCGTCCACCTGCCGCGCCAGCGCTGCGGACACGTTGAAGACGTCGTAGCCTGAGCGGGGAAGCTGGTCCAGGGCCAGCAGTCGCTCCTCCAGGGGTTCGCTGACGGTCAGGCTGGCGGCCTGTAGGGACACGCTGTGCACTGCCACACTGACGCTCAGGGGCTCTGGGTTCAGGGTCTTGCGGAGCAACACCAGCTCTGCCACTACCATCGAGGACTTCAGGTGCGACACATTGAACCAGATCCATCCCGGTGGGCCATACTTGGAACCTGTTTGGTACAAGAAGACGGAACTGGGAGGTGAGGTACATTCTTGGGAATTTTTTCAAACCAAGCAAATGACCTTCTTCTCAACAGAAAGGTATGTGATTTTTCTGTGTGAGACACCTGCATTTTAAATCAGCTGAGCTCTTACGTTTTTTAAAATTTTTTCCATAAGACCTCTGAAAACACGTTTTACTTCTCACCCTACATTCACACTGTAAGCATACGGCACCTCACTGTGGACAATGCAGGTAGGGCTGATAGGCATTTAAGGGGTGGTGCATTATTTAATGAAAATACGTTCCCTAGAAATAACATAAACAATTGCAATAAACAATTTACTATCTAGACACTAAACCCAAATATTAGCTTTAATAATCTATTTTAAAAAGTCTGAACTGCTACTTAGTAAAGGTAATGTCAGAGAATGCCTTGTTTTTAGGAATTTCAAGGCGTCAGGAGCAAGAAGAAATAGGAGTTTGTGCTCATTTACAAAAGCACAGAAAGACTCTCCAGCTGTGCACTTGGTGCTATTCCAACAAAATGTTTTAATAATAGCTAAAGGCTCGTAGTTGCACTGGTTTTCCCCACCTCCATCAAAACTGCCGTCGTGAAACCATGTCCGCAAGAAAATAACAAGGGACAGTACCGCACCTAGTAGTTTTGGACTCGTATCTTAAATCTCCCACCTTCAGGCAAAGTTCTGGAGCAATTCATGTTTAAGCATCTCAGTGACCTTCTTCGTAAAAGTAACGTCGTTGATAAGATCCAGTGAGGTCTCCACTCACAGCACTGAGACAGTCTTAGTCAAGATTATAAATGCCTTGCGCCTGAGCGTTGAAGCAGACCGCTTGTCAGCTTCAAGCTCATCCAAGCTTCTACCAGACTTGCAGCTTTTGATCAACAAAATCATCAAAATCAAAATCATTCTTTTTATTTGTTATTTAAAGTATAGATATTTTATTCCCTCTATGTATGGTGGGGTTATAATCAAATAAACAATAAAAAAGCCCTTTAAGTTAAATCATGCATGAATTGCAGTGCAGGTATTGAATGTATTTACTTTAGTAGTTCTTAATAAATGAAAGAAAATACCTGTCAAGAAATAATGCAGTGTATTAAACTGTACCCAAGAAGGGCAGAAAGCAACCTTTGCTGTTGGAGCGGGGGCAGAGCTCGTACCCTGGATACTCCTGAAGCTTTGCACCAGCGTCCCGTCGGAGCCGGAAGGGTCCCGGTCCTCCTGCAGGTTCAGCAGGCGGTAGACCTGCTTCATGTAGGGGTGCGGTTTGGTGCGCTGGGGCGCCGTCAGCTTGTCGATGTGCAGCATCTCCAGGATGGCCTCGCTGGGGTCCCGGTCCTGGAGCCCGTCGGCCAGCTCCAGGGGGGCATGGAGCCTGCCGTGGAGCGGAGGGAGGAAGACGAGGAGGAGGAGGAGGATCAAACGGCGCGCCAAGGCCCCTGCGGCCATGCTCCAAACGCTGTGGATCTCAGGCACTGTGGAAGAGCCGGGAATCCGTCTGTACCCCGACGTGGGACCAGGAGGTGTGCACTAATTAGTGATCAACGCCGCAGCCCCTCTGGCACTACATGGGGAGAGCAATTACCGGTCACACTGAAGACCGCTGGAATGTCACACTCCATTTAACATGCATCGTGGCCACCCCTCCCTTCTGTTACCACCAGCCGGCAAAGCAGAGTGCTTTCTTTGGTTTGGGAGCGATTTACTAAAATGTCAGATCTGGGATGTGTTTCTCAAACGGATGGTTCAATTTAACGTTCTCCTGTTGCATTTAGAGCGCAAGCAAGAGAGTCATGCCCAACTGGTTGCCTGTTTTGAAGCTTGTTTATATTTAGAGCACAAAATAAAAAAATAAAAAAAACTTTAGGAATCAAACAGATTGTACTTTCAGCTATTGTGCCAGAAGTGAGGTTCAAGCAGTGATGACGTCATTGGCTTGCGCTTGCCGCCTTAGGATAATTATACTGAACAACAGGGGGCACTGTTGAACAATCCACTGTGGAATCTATCCAGTAATTTGCAAGAAGAATTTGACCATTTGAGAAAGAGCAATTATAGTTTTATACGAAGTATTTTTTTAAATTATATTCAAAAGATGGCTTTATAGAAAAACACTGAATGCACAAATAGTAAGATAAGATATAATATAAAATATTACATAATATATTACTTTAAATATAGGTAAGATAAAGATAAATATTGGGTCCGTTATTTTTGCAATCGTTACGGTAGTGATGCTTTCAGTGCTGTCATTTTGTCCCATAGTACTACTGCCTCCCTTCTTGGACCCACATGAAATCACCGGTTCTCCATCCTGTGGGGTTCAGGCGTTCCCCCTAGCTTTAACATAGGTCGACCACTCGGGGGATCCATGTTCCATGGGGTGCAATTTTTCAGGAAATAATAGGATTCTGCAAGTGAATTTTAATTATGCAACTCAAAGTGACATTACATAGCATATGCATACAAAAAGTCAAAGAAGACAAATATCTAAATTATGTGTGTGTAATAACATCTATGTCTGGTTATGTCAGCTATCCTGTCCTCTGTGTAAACACAGGACAATTTTGATGATTTTCAATGAATTCAACTAGAGTATTTATTTTTTGACCGTGTTCTTTATACGGGGAAATACCGCCCCCTTAACTTAATAGTGAATTAATTGACTGTCAGTATCTTTTATATTCCCATGATGGTCTATTATTTTATTTCTATGAATTTCTATATTATTTTATGAAACTTGAAGAGCAGTGTTTAATTAAAAGCCGAATGTGTCTTGTGAATATGTGAGAGGTATAGACCCACAATGCTGTCTTATTGTGATATGTAATACATAACAGTACGTAACTGAATAATTGGTCCTCCACTTTGTGATCAAATGGAAATCAACATTCCCGACAATGAGGAGTGGAAGAGGAAGCAGGTGGCTGTTTTGTCTTTTTTGTTAGCAGAACTTCAGTGGGTGAGGCAGCACAGAGATGCTTTTAAAAGTCAATGCAATTTCACTCTCAACAGTTAATTTTGTCAGAAAAATTTCATATTTAGCTGAACAGTTTCCCTTTCGATTCTATTTTCACTCTTAGAAAATGGCGTTGGGTTTCATATAAAAACCAAAGAAACCCTCACAGTCTGACGATGAGCTTTGTTGAAGGTACGGCCATTCAAATATGGACCTGCCATTTTTCAAACTGCAGAATAGAGTCTAGTTTTAGTCAGCACCGAAAGATTTCCGTCACTTTTCTGACAAACTTGCCACTAATTTGCCTTTAATGACAGGCCCACTTCAAAAGGAAGGGGCCAGTTCCTTTGCTCCCCATCAGAAGGAGCTGTAGAGGAGTGCCCGGAGGCTAGACATGTTGGCGTGCCTCCTGCATTGTTCTGCACCTCGCCGACCTTTCACCTGTGGGGGGGGGGGGGACCAGCGAGCGAGATCAAGTGCTTTCCAGACTGAGGGCTCATCTGACCTCACAGCAGATGTCAGGCAAACGTTTCCCTCCATCACAAGCATGCAAATAAAAGCCCTCTTTGACAGCGGCGCGGTAATTGACTGTTGTCAGAAGAATGCGAAAAGCGGCGGACGTGAGGCAGGCCTCTGCCGCTCAAAAGCACTCAGACTGGTTCGGGGCGCGGAGAAAAAGTCGCAGCCGGGAAGTTTTTATGGAATTTCTTTTCCAGTTTATTGCCTCGCATGAAGTCGATTAACACTAATTTTGTATATTCGTATAAATTAAATCACTGTCGTCCTCCTCTCACCACAAAAGTGTGCCTTTTCTATATTCTATACTCATAAGCTCTGCATTTGTGGAATTAAAGGGATTTGTGATTAAACTCTTACGAAGACACTGGGGCTCGTCCCTTTAAGGCCGAGTCTAGCTTGCCTGTTGTGGTGAATCTACGGTACGTGACCCAGCGGATCAGTTCATCTGTGAAGAATGTGAACAAGCCCCTGGAACACGGGAGTGTGCTGGGAAACGACGTGGAGGCCGGAGTTTAAGTGTTCAGGATGTGCATCACTGTGTTATTAATGTACTCCATGTAGGCCCGGAGGGGGGAAAGAGGTCAGAACGTATAATCAATCTGTTGGTTGTGCTGCCATCCAACGCGCCGCGTTGTCAGTGGCCGCGAGGCAACGTGTTGCTGCACGCGCTCAGCTCACGTGGAAACGCCGTGAGGTGATGCTTTCAGCGCTCAGCTCACGCTCTGGCAGCGTCCCGAAGGAATGACAACACGACGAAGTTGGCGGCGGTGACGGCCGGTCGGACAGTCCCGGCCTACGCTGTTACACAGGGCTGCCAACAGGCGGAGAACATCCGCCTGGACTCTCGGCCAATTGCGACGGCCTAAACCTGACACTGTGGAAATCTCACTGGACAAATTGGGGAAGCTAGTTCAGCCCAAATCAGGGCAACGCCACTGCGCACGCTCCCTCTCCTTACTTCCCAACAGCAGACTTCCTTATTGGCAGCCACAAAAACCATTTGCCTGTTCATTCACAGTGCTAAAAAGCTTTGGGAAAACAATCCAGCGGGATCTTTATCTGCACTCTGATCCGACTGTGCTTTTTATCGCTCCAGTAAGAGATAATCAATAGGCCCCTTATCTGCTCCTATCTGAGGACAAGCCCACTGTGCAGGTCTCCTCAGGAGGTGTTGAAAAGGAGTCTTCTCAGGATCTGGGCCAGAACCATGCGGGAACGACCAGGGGCTCCCGTCATCCTGATGAGATTATTTAACCTCTGAGTATTACTCACACAGAGACCAGGGGCTCCCGTCATCCTGATGAGATTATTTAACCTCTGAGTATTACTCACACACAGACCAGGGGCTCCCGT